>BQNB010107732.1:0-23104 GCA_026074375.1 Tanacetum coccineum | reverse complement strand
AAATAATGCAATAATTATATAAAAGTGGGCAAAATAGATGGGATAAATGATATAATAAAGTGACGTTATTTGATGTCATAAAATATACCCCCACTTGAATCCTACTTGTCCTCAAGTAGACCTTAGAAATAGTTTTAGTTTATGAAAATGTATCCCGACCAAAGTGGAGGATTTTCCGTTTAAGCATCGTTTTGTCCTAATCACCTGTACATAATCGAGCTCCTCGCGAAATATGGAAATGAAAACACTCAGATAACTCAACTAATCTAGGGTGCAACATTTAAGTAGTACGCTCAATTGCTCGGTCGTGATTAGCTTCGTATCATAGGCTTGGCAAGGATACACATCTCTACCGCTAAAACTGAGGAAGAACAAGTCAAAAGCTAAATTGTGTTAAGAAGGCTTACGGTTAATCATTCAACACTCTTTCACCATAAGTACCACACCAACAAGGCAGATGTATCGTACATACACGGCTGTAACGATGTAATATACATATACAATCCTGTTAGCCTCAATTTTATTGAGTCAATAAAGGAAGCTCGTTCCCGTGTTCAAGACCTCACTTCGGGGGAGATTGTTAGCCTCAATTTATTGAGTCGAACAAGGAAGTTCGATCACTCTACGATGGAGCTTCGGTCTTTAATTAGTTAATGTTGTAATAGTATAATATCGGGAATCGGGCTCGATAGTGAATCTAATATTGTATATGTTTCGGGTTTAATCCCAAGCAAAACCCGAGCCCGGGTCCTAGTTAAATATCCCGCGCCCCATTTAACGCGACGGGGTATATATTGCTTTTCTACCATAGAAAAAGCTATTGTTAAGTTTGTTTCATTTTTTCAAAATATCTTCTCTCATTCTCTCTCAATTCTCTCTCCTCTTCTCTCTCTAAACAACTCATACTCTCTTTCATCCTTTCTAGTTTGATTCGGTAAGTGTTATATGTGAAGTGAAGTGTTAATCGGGATCCTACATACAATATCAGTAAACTATATGCATGTGTAGAAAACATCCGTAAATACGGCAATTACACATAAAAGGAAAACATGATAAAATATGACACAACTTTACTGCATCTGTTTGATGAACTTTAGTGCATCTGTATGATGCAATTTAGTCAAATGAATGAAATTACATATCAGAACATAAAGAAAAAAAGCTCTACTATTAATCACGGATTACAAAGAATTATTAACTATTAATTAAGATTTACCTTGATATGTAATTTTTTCAATCGTGGCACAAGTAATTGTGTGATGCTCGCATCTTTTACAAATCAGGACCATCTAGATACATCATGAAACCATACATAGAATCGTCGATCATACCAAGCTTACGATTAAATTTAATTTCATTACTAACAGTTGCACCTAAAATATCATCATCAACAACAACCAGGAACCCAATACACTCTACTCTTATTAACCCTTTTCTGAAACATTTCCAAGTAATCTCCAGTCGTCAAACTAGAACCATACAAAGTGATAAAAAAATCAACTTTGTATATTGACCCGTCGACAAAAAAACTCCTAGCACCTTATTACCCGCTGATCAGTTTCACAATTAAACCATACGAAACATTGTAAACAACCAGAAACATACAAAAGGTATAAAACACTATATACATGCAGAAACATGCAAAACTTAACATTGTAACCTTACCAATCGCAAAAAGGGATAATATTAGGCGTATAACTTAACAGTAAGCAACAAACCTGAAGTCGATAAAATTGTCTTGGCGAGTGTTTCATCAAATCTAAAATACACTTGGCTAAATTAATTATGGGCATCTATCACAAAAACTTATTAGGGCATCAAAAGTAAAATTAGAGAATCACGGTAGAAAAAATATTCATTAAGACCTTTTAGCAAAACATTTGTTTGCAGTTTTTGTAAACAGTTTAACTATTATAGCATCATTTTAGAAAAAATAGGGCCTAATCTATTTATGTATGATTAGAGCATCTGTTTGTGAGATTAAAGCAATCAAGAATTAATTACAGGCAAATGATTTTTCAAGGAAATAACATCTGATTGTATGAATTAATTTAAAAGGCGTCACCTTAAAAAATGTCACGACATCTGTAGTAATAATTTGGTCAATAGTGATGCAATATCTTGAATAAAATATGTTATAGTATCTTTTTTAATAAATTAATACAATTGTATGTATGATTAATGTTAAATCTGTTATAAGGATTCAAGCATCATTTTAGAAGATTAAGCGGATATTTTGTTAGTGAACTAACAGTACACGACACAAGTAAACAACAAGCGATGGAGAAGGAAAAAAAAAAATTCATAGCTGTCCAAATAATTTAACGATATCTAATTGTTGTAAGTTTTTCGTGTAACGTGAAAATATCAAAATGTAATTGCAAGCTGTAACATACGATAAGTCGACTCAAAACAAAAATACCTTAACATTAGTCAAGAACGTTAGAAAACATATTAGGGTGTTTATAAATGCATTGGGTAAAAGTTGAACTTCAAATTTAAAAGATTTTTAACATCTCTACCATTATGTAATTCACAGCCATTACTTCAGAAAATAGTGTAAGAAATATTCAAGTGAATTAAGTCATTCCAAAAATAGGAAACACATTACTGTAAGTTTTGACTTTTCCATCGTGTGTGTATGTGTGTATTATAAGTTACAACTTTTCCATCGTGTCTGTTTTAAGGCATTCAAATACATTCCATAAATAAATTGGAAAAAGTTCTCGTCAATTATGTTGAATGAATACATTCCTTCAATATGAATATGAATATTCAATACGGTCATAATACTTTCCTTACTTTCCTTACTTTCACTTCTATCAATGTGATAATAATACATTACACCAAAATACTTTTCCTTCTTGTCTCACTTATCATTGGTATTGCCGGGTATATGTAAAGAGATGATAGATAGATTTAGTAGAGATATTTGTTTGCAGTGAAATTCAAATCTTTCAAAAATTCCAGAATTTCAAAAGTTACAAGATATAATTCATAAAAAATTTACAACATAATCTTTATAACAAATTTATAAACTACAAACTTTGTAACCAATTGAAACAAAAAATTACACAATAAACTTATAAACAAATATACACTAACAAACTTTATAACAAAATTATACAATAGTTCCTTATAAAACAAAATTTCTGGCAAAAAACGCGCATCAGACGGAAGCCTTCATTTTTCCGGGGAAAGGAGCGATGAAGGTGGTTGTAACAAAAAAATTTACATAAATTATTTCACATTTTTTACATAAAAACAGCTTTTATATCTAAAAGAAATACCTATGAAATTCCAAATATTTTGAAAATTTTATCCCTAGCTTATATAATATTGGAAAGTTACCAAAAAATAAAAAATATATATTTTTGACTATTTTTGTTATTTTTTATAAAATAAAAACGAAACATGAATAAATACTTGAAATAAATATAGATCTAACCAAAACCGGCAAGTAAAGTAAGGCAACAAGATTTTTTTGGCAGTCCTACCGACGGCAGTACTTTATTCCGGCTATTCATAAAAACAAATCAAAACAATATTACAAGTTCACAAATAAACTTATAAAAGAATTTACACACCAAAATACAAAAGCAAATTAACATAAATAAATACACAAACTTTTCTGGCAAGTCCTGCGGAATAAAACCAACATATTCTGGCGAGATTTGCAACACCTACAAAACCTATAGATCTACTTATAAAATTAATAGATCTATAAAAACATTGAAAACATAAACCTTCAAGATATATTACAAAAAACCCTCAAACCATATAGATCTATTATAAAATAAAACAATACCTCAAAAAATTTAGCTACGGTGGGCGGGCGGCGACAGCCGGCGGTGGGGTAACACAGCCGCGGTGGTTAGACAGCAGAAAACAGATTTTTAGTTTAGAGAGAAGAGAAGAATGGAGTGTAGTGTTGTAGTGTTTTTATAGAGATAATGAATAGTGTGAATGAGAATGGTGTCTTTTGTTCTTTTATAAAGATTTTGTGTCAAGCAATTAGTATGGCACTGTCCTTTTCAAGTTTTGACCTACATTAAGTTTTGACTGCTATTAAGTTTTTCCTAAAATAGATTAAGTTTTTCACTTTTCAGTTTTCAAGAATTGAGGCTAAATGCTTTATAATGCAGTATAGATTAGTAAATAATGGGTTCATGATTAGAGCATCTATTATTTTGATTAAAACATCATGCAGTACATTATGGTATACACCTTAATCTGTTTTTGTGAGATAAAGCATACATAAATTATTTAAGGGCTATTTTGTTTTTCATGAAATACGCATATTATCAGCTATCTAAAAGGCGCGCCTGTTGTGGCGCAAGGCGTCGCTAAGTGCGTGAGCTTGACCTCCACATTACGAAATAGACCAAGGCGTCGACTTTAGGTGTGGCGTAAGATAAGGCGCGATAAGGCGTGAGGCGTAGGTAGCCTTTTAGATTCAACTCCGATAATTTTTTTTAAATGAATAATATTACATGTAAAGATAGTTTCTTAACTTTATTCATTATGTACAACGCTATATGTAAACTCAATATATATGAAATATGATATAAATATATAAAATTTCATATTTTGTTCGCCTTAAACCACGCCTTAAAAACGCAAAAGCTACGCCTTTGCCGCTAAGGCTTGAGGCTTGGTCATAGCCGCTACGATCCCAGCCGCACATATTTATAAATCTTGATCTATAATATGATTGAGAAATAGAATTTTACTTTTTTGTAAAAACCCTACAACAAACCGAAGAAGCTAGTAGCAGGATAACTCGATTTGATAAGACCTCGACAACACACACAAGATTAAAGATAAACCAACCTGTTTGTATCATGACAAAAACTACACATACACATGATAAGTTCTCCAACTATCGTTAAATTAAGAACAAGAAACAGAATAATGATACAATGACCCCTCCCCCTCACCTCTTTATTATAGAGATAGGGGGAAGAAAACAACATCTAATGGGATGAATCTGTCTCTACTACAAAGGAAAAAGAAACTTGACTATAAATGCCCTAGACTAAAACATCGTTTGACACCTCTGTAAATATAGAGATATAAATAACCCGGACCTAAATATATTCCCAGTTGTCTAAACTTAGGCTAAACTTATACAATACCCTCTAGACCTTAATATTTTATATACTATATATGGTAGCTAAATATTATAATTTCCACTTAATAACCATAGTTAGCCAATCCCGAAACTCAAGCAAATTCCAACCTATGCTGGAACTTTTAGACCATGATAATCCTTTTGACAAGGCACCTGTACAATACCCCCCCGCCCTTTTTAAAACTGATCTTTAGCTCGAATCCTGACTCTATTGCGAGTCCATTTATCCAAATAGCCTCCTTTACAGCCTCCGTAAGTGTCATATACCCCGCTTCAGTTGGCGACAAAGCCATCATGTGCAGCATCATAGCTTCTCAGCTTCCTGCACATCCTTGTATCATCAACCCGTACCTTGTGATTGATCTACCCCAAGCATGACATTGATCGATCTTCCCATGACGTAGTCAAAATCCACAAAAACCTGTACGTTTGTTTTATAATCCCAACAATCACAACTATCTAACATACCCACATCTGCCGATGCTATGTCAAGTCTCGTGCAGACCATCTGATACTCCTGGCTTCCAACCGCATATATACATGACCACTTACCATTCTTTTTCACATCACAACCACCTTTGATAAGACTACCCTCTCAACAACAGTATAGAGTGTCCCATCCACATAGTCTGTACCACTTCCAGTTGTAAAAACCTGGACTGTGACACCCTTAGAATATTACCACTCTGATCCTTGACGATCTCCATACCAAGTATATTCCCCTTTGCTTTATCGAGCAAACCCTTGGTAGCCCAGATCTCAGCCTTGCATCCGCAAGAAAAACCATATCATCTATATAGAGAAATAGATGTATGAACATACCTGGTGTATAACACCGTAATAGACATCGCTAAATGTCATCACTGCACTTCTTGCAACATTGCTAAGCAACATACACATCTGACCGAGCGTCCATAACATCTTTCATCCAGAGCCTTCCACTAGGAATCACATCACAAGCAACTGTAATATTTGAAAGTCAATGACTCATGTTCATAAATCTTCTCTTCTCCGCTTCACAACTCAAAAGCAGCCTCATTACTGTCTTCTCTATAGCTGAATAGTTCATGTGTTGAGTGTTGCTCCCTATCACGTGCTAAATGATAGTATATCAAATCTTGAGTTTGTACTTCCTGTGAACCAGCTACATGATCGACATTCCCATGAGGTTCCACCTCAAATGTATGATCCTCCCGCGGTTCCACCTTAAACTCAACTCCTTGTAACACCTGTACTGAACCCGTACCTACACCCAAAAACCAATGAAAAGTTTTTCTTTGTATTCCCCACTTTCATTGAAACCCATATTCCTGTAAAGCACTACCTTTGAAGTAACGTCATCTAACCTCCAAAGCTTATTACCCACTATACCTTTTACGGTATCCCAGGATATGCACTTGACCTTAACCGGTTCAAGCATCCCTTGCTAATACTAGCAACCAACCTTAAAAGAACTCTACATATCTATAGGAGGCGACTTAAGATCTAATCGCCTAATTAAAAGATGGTGACCATTGTTCCACAAATAGTATATGTAGACATGGTTGTATCCTTTGCCTAAAGAACCTTGGACAGACCAGACTGAATCAGAAAACAATGTACCTTAGCCAAGAGTGTCACATTCATTTCCCCCCCCTTCTCCTTACCAACCATTCTGCTGCTACGTAATCACTAGAACAACCCAAAATGTTTTGTGACCGCCACTCTTCCGTACATTGTTGGTGTAGACCTCTGATTACAAAATAAAAACATTACCCGTCCTTGATCTTCCACCCATAAATTCCCCTAACTGCTTCCTACCCTTTAATGTCCTTCCTGGTCACAGAATGCCCTGACCGTAACCTAGGGTATATATAAAACCAAATTAGCTCTGTCTAGTTCCTGATAGTACCAACCAGCGATACCTTTATAACCTTGATTGACTGACTGCATCTTCCAGAAAAACCCTCTTTGTTTAAGAATTGCCCAGCGATATCAATTTTCGTCTTAATCCGAAAGCATACCTGACTTGTCTCAACAGGAAACTTGAACTACCCCAACTCATCAATTCTGTAATTGAACCTTACTTGTCCTCATGTATACGCATTCCCTGCCATCACCAAGCAGTATTTTACCACCCTCATACTCTTCAAAATCAACAAAGTAATCTCTCCTGTATGTTATATGGTATGAGCCCCCTGAATCCATGATCTAGTCCAATATTTCTTTAACACTCATAGCCATAACATCATCCTGTTCATACCCATCAGCTCCATTAACCAGATTCCAGATCTTCAATCCGACAAACCTTGAGAATTTTCTTGTGTATTATACACTGGACATATCCACTTCTTCTAAATGCTCCTCAGACTGACATATATAACACCTGAGTCTGTTGCTTCTTTCCTATGACTTTGACCACACACTATCTGTACCCTGCTTTATATCTCTCTGACCAGATCTCCCCCTCACATACAACCCTTCACCACCATCACCCTTTGCTTCTGTCATCTTCTAAAGTTCCCTAGAATTAAGTGTCGCGAGCACACAAACGTCTTCTAGCTTCAAAGTATCTCGACGATATAGCAAAGTCTCAACGGAATTATCATAAGATAATGGTAAAGATGTGAGTAATAATAATAATGCTGATCCTCATCCGATAAGACAGTATCTATAGCCGTTAAGTTACCTACCAGCTTGCGAAACTCATCAATATGTTCAGATTGACTCTTACCTGGATGCATTTGAAAAGTATATAACTTTTTCTTTAAGTACAACCGATTAGCTAAAGACTTTGTTATGTATAAAATCTCTAACTTTTTCTAAATCCCAGCTGCAATCGTCTCCTTGGTGATCTCCCATAGGACCCGATCATCCAAACACAAGATCAATGCGCTGTAAGCTTTTTTCTGAGTGATCATTACTATGCGCGATTGTGGTTGCAGGTAACTACTCCAATGCTGCGGCTAATCCTCGATGTTCCATCAAAGCCTTCATCCTTACCTGTCATAGAGCGAAGTCATTCTTCCCATTGAAATTTTCAATGTTAAACTTGGTCCCCGTCATCTTTGTCCAAACCCTTTGTTTATTCTGATAACCTTGTGATATGAACCTCACAACACCGAACTAAACAAAGTACCTGTGTGTAACACCCTTATCGACTTTATATGCTAAATCCGTAACTAAGCAACACGACAAGAAAGATTTGACACTTAAAACACCTTGTCAAATTAACTTTCAAAGCAAGTAACTTTCTTAGTTAAAAATCATTTTATCCTTTTGATAAAAACAATAGCCTTTTAAATCAAGAAACTAAAAGAAACCTTTGAATAAAATAATCCTTTTATCCATAGGACTTTTTTCCTTTCCTGCCAATGAATAACAAAAGGAAACCGTTTTAACAACCCAAACAATACTTTGAACTTTTTACCTCGTCTTCCATTTTCAATCCCGAGAAACCAGCAACCCGAAATACGTTAACTCTGATGGATCCTTTGTACGACGACAAAACAACAACCCTTAAGCTTCAAGAATCTCCCATTTAGTCTGAACCTTGCTGCTACTTTCTTTTGTCGGTTAACCTAGAAACCCAACAAAATCTGCTCGTTCAAGAAACTATCAACATATAAAGTTTTCTTGTGTTGTTCACTGGAAACACAAAGTTGATCCAATTCGCCTTTCTTTTTCAACGAAACCCACAAGAAAACCTCATGTCGTGACACCGTGAGGTGCGAGTAATCCAAAAGCTCCTGACACCTTTCGAAGCTCCATAATCCAAAACCTCAAAGACCCTTGTGTCGACTTACGTTTTTAATAATCCCTCCAAAACCCAAGCTTAACCTGTTGTTGTCGTTGATCCTGGTAGCCCAAACAGAAAACCAACCTTCTGCTCCTATCTAGAAACGATCACCAATCGAACCTAGCCTTCCAAGAACGTCGAACCTGGCTCCGATACCACTTGTTGTAAAACCCTACAACAAACCGAAGTAGCTAGTAGCGGATAACTCGATTTGATGATGACCTCGACACACACACAACCTGTTGTACCATGACAGGAAAACAGAAAACACTACACACGAGATGTCTCAACTATCGTTTATTAAGACAAAGGAAAAGGAATGAACGATACATGATCCCTCCCCCTTACTTCTTTATTGTAAGATGAGGGTGTGAAGAAAACCAACTCTAAAGAGTTTAAACGGTCGTGCTGCTCTACACAAAGGAGAGAAAGAAAATCGACTATTGAATGACCAGACTAAAACAAATCGGTTGAACATACCATCTGTATATATAGAGTAAATAACCGACCTAATATATTCTTCTAATTTTGGCTAACTTACAACACAATGAACCCCCTAGACTTTAATAATATAAACTAATATGGATACTAAATATAACATATATTTTCGTCGAAAAAGTAAAAAAATTATAACAAAGAATTTTGGGTTAATTGCCTAAAAATGTATTATACTTGTCATTTTGTGTCATTATATGTAGGCAACTATTTTTTTTGTTATTGTGTCGTTCAACTTTTAAATTTGTGCTATTGTGTGTATTTTGTGACGATTTTACCCTCACTTTTTTCAAATTTTGAAAGGGTAAAAGTGTCATTTTTACTGCGAGAAATAGTCGCAGAATACACACAATAGCACGATTTCAAAAGTTGAGCGACACAATGGCAAAAAAAATAGTTGTCTACATACAATGACAAAAAGTGACAAGTATAATACATTTTTAGGCAATTAACCCCAAAATTCATTTAGTTATAATTTTTTTAACATTTTTCGAGAAAAATATGTTATATTTAGTATCCATATTATTTATAAAATATTTAAAGTCTCTAGGGGTCAATGTGGAAGTTTAGCCAAACTAGAGAATTTATAGTCGATATACTCTATATATACAGAGGAAGTCAAACGATGTCTATAGACTAGGTCCATTCAATAGTCGATTTCTCTTTCTCTCCTTTGTAGCACACATGTTTCAACTCCATTAAGAGTGTTTCTCCCCCCCCTCATCTCTACAATAAAGAAGTAAGGGGGAGGGATCATTGTATCGTTCATTCTTTTCCTTGTTCTTAATAAACGATAGTTGAGAACATCCGTGTGTATGTGTTTGTTTTCTGTCTGATACAACAGGTTTGTGTGTGTCGAGTCATCATCAAATCGAGTTTAACCACTACTATCTTCTCCGATTTGTTGTAGGGTTTTACAACAAGTGTATCGGAGCCAGGTTCGTACTTCTTGGAAGGCTAGATTCGATTGGTGATCGTTCTAATAGGGAGAGGGGGGAGCAGAAGGTTGGTTTTCTGTTTGCCTACCAGATCCAACGACAACAACAGTTTAAAGCTTGGTTTTGAGGGATTATTAAAAACGTAAGTCGACACACAAGGGTCTTTGAGGTTTTGGATTATGGAGCTTCGAAGGTGTCAAGGCTTTTTGGTTACTCGAACCACACCGGTGTCACGACATGAAAGGTTTTCTTGATGGGTTTCGTTGAAAAAGAAGGCGAATTCGGATCAACTTTGGTGTTTCCAGTGAACAACAAAAGAAAACTTATATGTTGATAGTTTCTTGAAAGAGCAGATTTCTGTTGGGTTTCAAGGTTAACGATAAAAGAAAGTAAGCAGCAAGGTTCGACTAAAAGGGAATTCTTGAAGCTTAAGGGTTATTGTTTTTCATCTTACAAAGGATTAACAGGTCAACGTATTTTGGGTTGCCTGGTTTTCTATTTGAAGACCAGGTAAAAAGGTCAAAGTATTGTTTGGATAAAATGGTTTCCTTTTGTTATTCATTGGCAGGAAAAAGTCCTATGGGATAAAAGGATTATTTTATTCAAAGGTTACTTTTTAGTTCTTGATTTAAAAGGCTATTGTTTTTATCAAAAAGGATAAAGACGATTTTTAACTAAGAAAGTTACTTGCTTTGAAGGTTAATTTGACAAAGGTGTTTTAAGTGTCAAATCTTTCTTGTCGTGTTGCTTAGTTACGGATTTAGCATATAAAGTCGATAAGGGTGTTACACACAGGTACTTTGTTTAGTTCGGTGATGTGAGGTTCATATCATAAGGTTATCAGAATAAACAAAGGCTTTGGACAAAGATGACAGGGACCAAGTTTGACATTGAAAAATTCAATGGGAAGAATGACTTCGCGCTATGACAGGTAAGGATGAAGGCTTTGATGGAACATCGAGGATTAGCCGCAGCATTGGAGTAGTTACCTGCAACCACAATAGCGGCATACGATAATGTCACTCAGAAAAAAGCTTACAGCGCATTGATTCTTGTGTTTGGATGATCTGGTCTAGGAGATCACCAGGAAGACGATTGCAGCTGGATTTAGAAAAAGTTTCGAGATTTTAAACATCCAAAGCTTAGCTAATCGTTGTACTTAAAGAAAAAGGTTATATACTTTTCAAATCATCAGGTAAGAGAAATCTGAACATATTGATGAGTTTCGCAAGCTGGTAGGTAACTTAACGGCTATAGATACTGCTATATCGGATGAGGATAAGGCATTATTATTATTACTCACATCTTTACCATCATCTTACGATAATTCCGTTCAGACTTTGCTATATCGTCGAGATACTTTGAAAGCTAGAAGACGTGCTCAGGTGACATTAGAATTAGAGAACTTTAGAAGAATGACAGAACAAAGGATGGTGTGAAGGTTTTATGTGAGGGGGAATCGGTCGGAGAGATATAAAGCAGGATATAGATAGTGTGTGGTCAAAGTCATAGGAAAGAAGCAACAGACTCAGGTGTTATATATGTCAGTCTGAGGAGCATTTAAAGAAGGATTGTCCCAGGTATAATCACAAGAAATCTCAAGGTTTTGTCAGGATTGAAGATCAGGATCTGAGTTTGGAGCTGATGGAATACAGTGTTGATGTTATGGCTATGAGTGTTGAAGAAATATTGGACTAGATCATGGATTCAGGGGGCTCATACCATATAACATACAGGAGAGATTACTTTGTTGATTTTGAAGAGTATGAGGGTGGTAAAATACTGCTTGGTGATGGCAGGGAATGCGTATACATGGGACAGGTAAGGTTCAAATACAGATGAGAGATGGTCAAGTTCCTGTTGGACAACGTCAGGTATGTTTTCGGATAAACGAAACTTGATATCGCTGGGCACTCTTAAAAAAGAGGGTTTTACCGTGAAGATGCAGTCGGGCAAGATCAAGGTTATAAAGGGTTCACTGGTGGTACTATCAGGAACAAGAAGAGCTAATTGCGTATATACCCTAGACGGTCAGGCAGTGACCAGGAAGACATTGAAGGGTAGGAAGCAGTTAGGAGAATATCTGGGTGGAAGATCAAGACGGGTAATGTTTTTTGATTTTTGTAATCAGAGGTCTACACAACAATGTACGAAGAGTGGGGTCACCAAACATTTGGGTGTTGCAGTGATACATCAGCAGAATGGGTTGGTTAAAGGGAGATGAATTGGACACCCTGGGTCTAAGGTACATTTGTTTTCTGATTCAGTCTAGTTTGTCCCAAGGTTCTTGGGCAAAGGATACAACCATGGTCCACATATCTAGTGAACAAGGCATCCCCCATCATTAGCGATTAGATTTAAGACGCCTATAGATATGTTAGGGTTTTTTGGTTGGCTTGCTAGTATTAAGCAATGGATGCTTGAACCGGTTAAGGTCAAGTGCATATTCCTGGATACCGTAAAGGTATAGTGGGTAATAAAGCTTTGGAGGTTAGATGACGTTACTTCAAAAGTAGTGCATTTACAGGAATATGGGTTTTCAATGAAAGTGGGAAAATACAAGAAAACTTTCATTGGTTTTGGTGTAGGTACGGGTTCAGTACAAGGTGGTACAAGGCGTATTGAGTTTTAAGGTGACCCGCGGAGGATATACATTTGAGTGAACTTCATGGGAATGTCGATCATGTAGCTGGTTCACAGGAAGTATAAACTCAAGATTTGATATACTATCATTTAGCACGTGATAGGGAGCAACACTCAACACATGAACTATTCAGTTATAGAGAAGACAGTAATGAGGCTGCTTTTGCAGTTGCTGAAGCGATAAGATTTATGCACATGAGTCATTACTTTCCAATAAAACAGTGCTTGTGAAGGTGATTTCCAGTTTGAAGGCTGGATTGAAAGATGATATGGACGCTCGAATCAGATGTTATGTGCTTACAAAGGATGCAAGAAGTGGCAGTGATGACAGCGATTTCCAATTACTGGTGTCATACACCAGGTATGTTCAATATATTAATTTCTTATATATATGATATGGTTGTTCTTGCGGTGCAAGGCTGAGATCCTGGGCTACCAAGTGTTTGCTGATAGAAGCAAAGAAAGTACTTGGGTAATGGAGATTCGTCAGGGATCAAAGGTAATACTCTCAAGGGGTGTCACAGTCCAGTTTACAACAGGAAGTTGTACAGACTTTGTTGGAGGAGACACACTATACTGTTGTTTGGATGGAGTCTATCAAGGGGCTGTGATGTGGAAAAGAATGGTAAGTGGTCATGTATATATGCGGTTGGAAGCCAGGAGTATCAGATGGTCTGCACGAGACTTGACATAGCATCGGCAGATGTGAGTATGTTAGATAAGTTTGATTGTGGATTATAAACAAACGTACAGGTTTTTGTTGTGGATTTAGACAACACCATGGAAGTATAATCTAATGCCATGGGTTAGATCATCACATCTACGGGTTGATGAAACAAGGAATGGAGGAAGCTGAGAAGCTATGATGCTGCACATGATGGCTTGTCTCCAACTGAAGCGGGGTATATGAACCTTACAGGCGTGCAAGGAGGCTATTTGGCTAAAGGGACTCGCAATATAGTCAGGATTCGAGCTAAAGATAGTAGCGGGTATTGCTACAGGTGCCTTGTCAAAGGATATCCCTGGTCTAAAGTTTCATCATAGGTTGAATTTTGTGAGGTATCGGTATTGCTAATAAGGTATTAAGGTTGAAAAGTTATAATATTTAGAATCCTATTAGTTATAAATATTAAAGTCAAGAGGGTTCATTGTATAAGTTTAGCGCTAAGTTAAGCCCAACAAGGAAATATATCAGGTCGGTATAACTCTATATATACCAAGATGTCAAACGATGTCTTTAGTCTAGGGCATTTAATAGTCGAAGTTTCTTTCTCTCCTTTGTAGTAGCAGACAGATTCAACTCCATTAAGAGTTGTTTTCTTCCCCCTCATCTCTACAATAAAGAGGTGAGGGGGAGGGGTCATTGTATCATTCATTCTTTTTCTTGTTCTTAATAAACGATAGTTGAGAACATATTCTCTCTCTAGTTTCTCTCTCTAGAACAACTCTCTCTTTCTCATTTCTAGTTCGATTTCGTGATCGATTGTGTGAAGTGAAGTGTTATCGGGATCCTACAATTGGCATCAGAGCTTCAAGGGTGGATTCGTGTTTGATTTGTGTGGATATAAATCAAAATTCGTGGCTTATTTTGTGGAAAAATACCCACGGCTCAAATTTTTTTTGGGTCTAATGGTTTGGTTAATCTTGAATGCTCCACTTGTTCTAACACATCAAAAAGGTAAGAGTGCTTCAAATTCGTGTGTTAAACAAGCTCTTAGCTCCGAATTATAAGCAAACAAAAAGTAAAGGTGTTCTTGCCGTGGCGAGTTGCTCTCATTTTTTGATGATCCAAGAAGAAATACATGTTATAGGATGTTTAATCTTGGTATATCTCCTTAGTATTGCATGTTAGAGCTTTGATTCGTGGATAGAAAAGCTTATTTGAGTGATTTTGTCAAATTCGACCTTGTGTTCATCGTGGAGGGTTGCTTATTTAATTATTTGTTCTTCATGGCGGTTTGACTAGCTAGGGGACAAGATCCACGATTTAAGGAAATAGTCAACAGCGGTTTTTTGACCACAGTGGCGAGTTGCTAAAAGACGAGTTGCTAAACAGCGAGTTGCTAAAACAGCGAGTTGCTAAAACAGCGAGTTGCTAAAACAGCGAGTTGCTAAAACAGCGAGTTGCTAAAACAGCGAGTTGCTAAACAGCGAGTTGCTAAACAGCGAGTTGCTAAACAGCGAGTTGCTAAACAGCGAGTTGCTAAAACAGCGAGTTGCTAAAACAGCGAGTTGCTAAAACAGCGAGTTGCTAAAACAACGAGTTGCTAAAACAGCGAGTTGCTAAATGGCGAGTTACCAAACAGCGATTTGAGTATTTTATTAGGGCAGCGAGTTGTCAAAAGATAGCACTGCGTTTTGTCTAGAAATCTTGTGTGAAGAAAAGGGTTTCAGTAAAACAGCCATAACTTTTGATCCGTAAGTCCGTTTCAGGCCCGTGACCTCTCAAATCGAAGAGAAAAACGAGACGGATTACGCTGTAACCACCCTTTAGCTAGTTACGGATTTTTCGAGACCCAAAACCCTCGTTTACTATGACTTATTGACATTTTTCAGTTTTTTGGAATTTGTGTTAGACTTGTTTTTGTTCTAGCTCATGGCCCATCTGTATTTTTAGACCCGTTTCAGTTTGGTGAGCCTATTTAAACAAACAGCTGTAACCCTAGCCAGAAAATTATCTGTTTGTATACAATTAAATCATCGGCCGCTGATTCCGAATCAAATCATTCACGGTTTTCTATTGATTTTGTAAAATCCCGTTAATTCTTTTATCGGTTTTAATCATAGACGTGTAAAATCCCGTGAATGTGACCTGCCTACAAGACCACAACTTCAATCACATCATATCCACTTAAGATCCAACAAAATCTTTCACACTTCATATTTCATAACTATTCATGTCATCAATGTCTTACTCCAGTTTACACATCCTCAACAGATAGATAAATGCACAACAATATCATGGCAGCTGGTTTTCAGAAAGATCCGTCACCGATGCTTGGACCAGGAAGATATTCTCAGTGGCGTTCGCGTTTTCTACGATACCTTGACACTAAATCGAATGGTGAATATCTGAGGAAGTGCATCTTTGAAGGTCCATATACGCCCACGAGCGTACTCATTGCAGCTGTTGAAGCAGCAGAGAACATTCTACCAGTAGCTGCACATGAAGAAGCTGAGACAATACACAACATGACAACAGAGAACAAACTCTACTTTCAAGCTGAAAAGGAACTACTTTCTTGGATTTTTGACTGGTATTGAAGATGAAATTTACTCAACTGTTGATGCATGCAACACAGCTAAGGAGATGTGGACAGCCATTGAAAGGCTACAACAGAGTGAATCGTTGAACGTACAAGATGTAAAGACCAATCTGTTTTGTGAATTTGGGAAGTTTACTTCTCGAGATGGAGAATCCATAGAGTCCTTATTTACACCCGGTTTTTATAAACGATGAATGAGTGACAAAGGAACAACTTGCAAGTTTCAACAATGCAAGTGAATGTCTATTTCCTGTTTTTTCCTTTTCTTTTTCTCCTTAGACAATTGTCTCGTTTTTTTCTGTTTTCATTCATATTCTTCCTATCAACAAACTTCAACACCAGAATGGTCAAGATTTGTGACGGTTGTCAAGCAGAGAGAGGAAATAGACAAAGTCTCATATCACAGGCTGTTTGACCTTCTGAAGCAGTTTCAAAACGAAGTTAATATATTCCGTTTCTGAATATTAGCCAGAAGTGCAAATCCGTTACACTTTCTTGCGGCTGCTCAACCATATACAGTATTAACGACAATCAGCACCAAAACCTCAAAGATCGAATGCACTATCATACATCAAGCTCTTCCACACTACCAAGTGCGACTACCAGACACAAAGCAAAGTAAAAGATCGCCAAACCAGTTACATCCTCAATCTGAGTCCGTTTCTAAGGAAGACAGTGATCCAGATCACAAGCTCCGGAGGGACAAGGATATGAAAAGAACTTGGCACTCCTTAAGCTAAGTATTTCAATACAACGCAGTACAAACTACCAACAACAACCTTCGAACAGTTCATTCTTCAAACTCCAGGAACCAATGACTGAAGATTCCACACCAGGTATAACAATGACAATCATCAAGTGGGCATTTGGGAATCAAAGACGATGACAGTTCTGGGTGCTCTAGGGAAAAACAATAGGCAGTCCGGTAGTGCAACAAAAAATGGGATATCAGTGCTTTAACTGCAAGGGATTTTGGACACTATGCCATGGAATGCAGGAAGCCAAAGCGGTTAAAGACTACGCGTATCACAAGGAGAAGATGAAGTGCAAACAGCTGAAACAATTTTTCCACTTCAAGCTGAGCAAGCTATTGGCTAGAGACACGATGAAGAAATTTGAATGAACAAGAATTGGAGAGCACATTACAGTTACATGGAAAGATTCAGGAGGTCTCAACCTGAAAGAACCCCAGTTCTACAAAGTCAGCCATTGGAACGTACACAACCATGATGAAAATGATGTTTTGCCAATGTGAGACGACATTTAGAGCAAAAACCTGAATCCGAATTAACCGACACATATGTTTAAGGAAAAGGATGATAGCAATGTCAATTCCTGATTCATCAAATTATTACTAATGATAATCAGGTGATCAAAAATGCAACTGAATGTGTTGATAGCGTGCTGCGCTTGCTAATTAATGCTAAATTACTCTTGATACGAGAGGAAAACAAAACAGTTATTAAAACAATTTAAAGAAAGCAAACGCATCATTAACAGAAAGGAGTGCAAAACCTAACCTTGATAAGTACATAGGGCTCTAGGGGAGGCTACTAGCAGTCGGGATAGTTGTCTGATTGCACTTCAGACCAAACAGACTGAGCTTGAGAAGTAACCGAATGAGTGATTATAAAATACTTCAAACAAAGTAAAATGAAACTCTAAGACTATTAGCTCTTAAAGACATTGACATAAAAGAGGGTTTCAAAACTAAAACCTATGAAATTTCGGTTGTCAATCAGAAACACGATGAGCTAGTCAAAAAGATGTTAACTAGGTCACAATTGAAGGTCAGCTCAAAGATAAAAGTAAGTGAGGTTATTTCGGATTTAAAGGTTAAGGTGAAGGAAAAACTTGACACGATGATTTGAAAAATGGACAAACAAATAAAGTTTTTAATGAAATCTTTATAAACGCAATCAGTCCAATTCAGACCATTCACATGGTTAGCACACCAAATGCCAACGTATATATATGGGTAGATCAAAGCATTTGCTAATCCAAAGTACCTCAAGAAAGCTCAATCTGAAGCCACGTTTGTATGATCCCATATGATACTTCTGATCCTGCAAACAGATTTTGCCCCAATGGGGAAGAGACAGTGACTCTTGAAAAGGAGAGTAGATCAAAATTGGATAAAGACAAAGTGAAACCATATGATTACACATATCAAAACAGTCTTTATGAAACTTTCAAACCAATACCATCCAAAACCTATCATTGATCGTTGGAACAACGCCTAAAGAAGTTAGAAGACAATGTGGAGAAAACGTTTAAACCAGAACAATAAAACCAAACATGCTAAAAAAAACGTGTCCTTTTCTACTAGTCCTTTCACCCATCTTCTAAATACCATTAGTAAAAGTAGACTAAATTTATAATGAAATGACAAACAACTTCAAATCATTTTAGAACAATTTGTCAACAAACATGGGTCTAATCATACCTAATAGTTGCATTTCCTAACCCAACTGCAAATAGTATAAAGTTTGATCAAAAACCTCTATTAATGCTCTTTCAGAAAAAAAAATTAACTATACTAGACAGTCATTGTTTTGTTCATGAACTAAAAAAGGAAATGCATGACGATTTGGAGTACGTTAAATCCCTTGAAAGGAGATTGACGAACTTAAATAAGAAAAGGCTGATTTTTCAAACATATATGATCACCTTCTCGAAGAGTGTGGTCTAAAGATTTACATTGGTCGTATTTGACATCACTCTGTCTGATTTAAAAAAGCTAAAACTAGAATTACAATGCTTATAATCTTCATAAAGTCAAAAATTGTAATGTCTTGCAAAAAAGCTTCAAAAAAAAACTGAATCTGTTTATTAACGAAGTTCATAATATAGCTTTAATAAAGAGTTTTGCAAACTCAAGAAAAACACCTGCATATTATGCTTCAGAACCTTAAATCATTCGTCCACGTAAACCAACACATTGTAAAGAACAGATGAAAAACAACCCAGTTTGCAAAGAAAATGCTCCAATGTATTCGTAAAGAAAAGTTGAACCATTATCATGAAATAAAGATTTGAAAAGCCAAATGCAAGACAAGACATGGTGATAAATGATTAAAGAAACTCATTCTGGTAACAAAAGGAAAGTCTGTGGAAACTCAGTTTGATAAACCATCTGTTGTTCGACAACCAAATGCTCAACGGATTCCAAAACCATCAGTTTTAGGAAAACCGACTCCTTTTTCAAATTCTCCTGAAATGAGAAGTTTTCAAACGAATAAGTCGGTTAATAAAACTAATGCGTCGGATGGTTTGTTTAAACCAGTCACTCAACAGAATTTGCCTCAGAATAGAAACCAAGCGGTTCGAAACACAAATGTGCTTAAACCAGGAATGTATAGAATTGCCTCCACCACAACACAAACTAGAACACCACAGTTGCCTCATGCTTCTAGGAATACTAATCCTCACATGTCTAAATCTTCAGGAGTAATTCACACTACTAGTGTTAGCAGACCACAGCTTAAGTGCTATCAAGTTAAAGATAAGGTCGTGCCAAACAATAGTCAAGTGAAGTTTCAAAAGAAGGAAGTAGAAGACCATCATAGGATTTCTAGTATTTCTAAGAAAACAAAGTCTGTAACTGCGTGTAATGACAGTTCAAACTCCAGAACTTCGAATGAAAATGCTGTTTGTGCTGAATGTGGAACATGTGTGTTTAATTCTAATCATGATGCTTGTGTTTCTCGATACTTGAAAGACGTGAATGCTAGAACTAAGAAGCCTAATGTAGTGCCTATTAGTGCTAGTAAACCCAAGAGAAAAGCGAACAAATCTGTTGCAACACCCCATAAGAAAACAGTTGCATCAGATACCACTATTCAGAAATCCAAGAGTTACTATAAGGAGGGGGTTTTTTTTTTTGTATGAGAATACAAATCAGGAATGGAAATGGTGGATAGCTAAGAGATGTCCATCAAGTTATACATGGACACAAAAGCCACTTAGGACCAAAAAGATATGGATGCCTAAGATTAGGAAAGATGATGAATCAACAAGTATTAGTCCCACTATAGACATTGTCTCTAGGATAACTAATGTCTTGAAGATATCAAATTCCTTAGGATCCAATTTGTCCAATGTTCCATCGTCCTCTAATTCTTTTGCAGATTGTACAACTCATCCTATTCATTGTTGACTCTGGATGCACAAAGCACATGACGGGCAATCTCAAGCTGTTGTGTAATTTTGTGGAGAAATTTCTGGGTACTGTTCGTTTTGGAAACGATCAGTTTGCTCCAATTCTTGGTTATGGAGATCTGATTCAAGGAAATGTGACGATCAAATGGGTTTATTACGTCGAAGGCCTCAATCACAATCTTTTCTCGGTTGGTCAATTCTGTGATGCTGATTTGGAGGTTGCTTTCAGGAAATCTACTTGTTTTTGAGCAGATCTTCAGGAAACGATTTAGCTAATTGGTATTCGTGGATCGATCTCTACACAATATACTCTTCAAGAAACAACTTCATCAAACTCCAACCTGTTTCATGGCTTACTGCTTCACCAACTCAAGCAGGTTATGACATTCGAAGGCTTCTCATCTTAACTCGATTACATCACCTTACTCTCAAAGAAAGAGGTTGTGAATGGCTTACCTAAGTTGAAATATTGTCAAGGATCAACTTTGTTCGTCTTGTGAAATGAGTAAATGCAAAAGAAGTTCATTCAAGACAAAAGCAGTTCCTATTTCAAAGGAAGGCTAAATTTGCTTCACATGGACATGTGTGGTCCAATGCCGTAGCAAGCATAAATGGGAAGCAGTAAATTCTGTGCTTGTCGATGACTATTCAAGATACACTTGGACCTTGTTCTACGATCCAAGGATGAAACACTAGAGTCTCAAAGACTTCTCACGATGATTCAACGCAATCTTCCAGCCCAATTTCTTACTGTCCGTACTGACAAGTGCACAAGTTCTTGAACAAGACACTCCATGCCTTATTACAAAGAGAAGGCCATTGAACATCGCCTTCCACTTCTCGAACACTTAACAGAACGGCGTTGTCGAAAGACGGAACCGTACTCTGGTTGAGGCTGCTCGAACGATGCTTTCAGCTTCTAAGCTTCCATTATCATTTTGGGCTGAAGCAGTTGCAACCGCATGCTATACTCAGAACAGATCAATCATCATATCCACTCATGGAAAGACGGCTTATCACATCATCAATGACAGGAAACCTTCAATAAAACATCTTCACATCTTTGGTTGCATTTGTTACATAACTAGAGATGGGGAAAATCTAGACAAGATGAAAGAAAAAGGGGATCCATGTGTCATGGTGGGATATTCTACTCAGTCGAAGGGATATCGTGTTTACAACAAGAGAACACGCTTAATAGGTCTGATCACAACTGTTCAGTCCTCGCACCACAACGACAAGAGATCTCTGTTGAAAATGTCAGTCCAGGCCTCGTTCCTCAAGGACAAAAGGGGTCAGAATGTGACAACTCTGACCCCGCCCCCCCAAGACAAAAGGCGTCAGATTATGACAACTCTGACCCCGTGCCCCCAAGACAAAATGTTGTTCCTTCAGCAGAAAAGACAGATTCGTCACAACAAGGGTTAGAATTTCTCTTCAGTCCTTTACTTGAAGAATATTACAATCCAACACACGGTCAAGCTGAGGAAAACAACAATGATCAAGCACCGAATGCATCATTTCAAGAAGCTGAATTTATCAATCCTTTTTGTACACGGGTACAAGAAATTGGTGAGTCTTCCTCACGCAACATTGATGTCATGATTACCGATGGACCAGAGATCATCCATTAGAACAAGTTCGTGGAAATCCAACCATGCCAGTTCAAACAAGACGACAGCTTGCCACAGATCCTGAAATGTGTATGTTCGCGCTCACGGTGAGTATTGTTGAACCAAAGAACATTAAGGAGGCAATGGCTGATTCTGCATGGATCGAAAGGATGAACTTCATCAGTTCGACAGACTAAAAGTCTGGGAACTAGTCGACAAACCATTTAACAAGATGATTATAAAGCTAAAGTGGTTATGGAAGAACAAGAAGGATGAAGATCAGACTGTAATTCGCAACAAAGCACGACTTGTTGCTAAAGGTTATGCTCAGGAAGAGGGTATTGATTTTGAAGAATCATTTGCTCCAGTTGCTCGCTTGGAAGCAGTTCGGATTTTCGTTGCCCACGCAGCACACAAGTCTTTTCCAATCTATCAGATGGACGTGAAAACGGCATTTCTTAATGGTCCACTGAAGGAGGAGGTTTATGTTGCTCAGCCAGAAGGGTTCGTTGATCCAGATCATCCAGAAAAAGTCTACCTTCTAAGGAAAGCTTTGTATGGATTAAAGCAAGCTCCAAGAGCCTGGTACGATGAACTATCAAACTTCCTGATGTCCAAAGGCTTTACTAAAGGTACAATTGACCCAACTTTATTCAAGATAAAATACGGGGAGGATATTCTACTTGTGCAATCAGATCCACCAGTCCCCAAAAGGTATTTTTATCAATCAGGCCAAGTACGCTTTAGAAATTCTGAAAAAGCATAATATGGACAACTGTCACTCCATTGGTACACCATTGGCTACAAAACCCAAACTGTCACTCCATTGGTACACCATGAGACTCTGGTATCCAAAATATTCTGGCTTTGAACTAACAGCATTTTCAGACGCTGATCATGCCGGATGCATTGATACTCGCAAAAGCACTTCTGGAGGAATACAGTTCCTTGGTGATAAGCTCATAAGTTGGATGTCAAAGAAACAAAACCGCACTGTAATGTCTTCAGCAGAGGCAGAGTACGTGGCGTTATCTGCAAGTTGTGCTCAAGTAATGTGGATGAGGACACAACTTCAA
>BQNB010107731.1:0-23105 GCA_026074375.1 Tanacetum coccineum | reverse complement strand
GCCATAAGCATAATATAAGCCGAAATCAATAAGCAATAAGCTCGAAACCAAAAACCAAGTCCAAATACCAAACCCAAGTGGGCCGAGCCCTCTTTGGTGTCGGACAAACAAAAGCAAACGCACCCTTATTGGGCCGAACGAAACCAAATGCGTCGGTTGTCCGAGCCCATACCGAAACCATCCACACCGAATATCTCATAAGCCCAAATAAGCTATTCCTTAGCTTATTGAATAAGCAAAACCTCCAAATAAGCCCTTATAAGCTTTTTTGTAAAATGAAAAATTACCACAACAACCATTTTATTTAAACTCAAAATCTTTTCTTTCTTTCTTTTTATAAGCCGACGCACAAACGCACCTTTTTACATTTTTGTTTTCAAGTTTCGACCTTTTTGGCAATCAACTTGTACAACTAGCATCTAGACATCACCATAATCACAAAAGTACAACTTTAAATCAAAGTTTTTGAAATACTTACTTGTTTGACGAGTTTGGTTCGGTTGTAACGCGCGAATAAACCCCAAAACCTTATTTCTACAACCCGAAACTACTAGCTATCTACCCAATAATATATTCTTAACCCGTGTTCTTGAGAAAATCTTCAAAATCTTTGTTTCTTGTCTTCCTTGTGGCTCGTCCGAATGTAGAGAGAGGAGAGAGAGGGAGAGATATAATTTTTTTTGCTGTTTTGAAAATAAGAGAATGATGAAAAATTTGTTAAGGTGGAGGAATAAATGTGTACCAAGGGAACATACTAGTAAGATTATAGCCTTCGTGTCTCTTCCTTTCTCTTTTAGGCGTCCAAGCATCCAAGGAGGCCTCGGGTCTTCCTTTTTGTGTCGGGATCACTTAAAAACTCAACTTTCGTCTATTTAAAACGTCAACCAAACTTATTTTTCATTCTCATCGTGTTTAAAATCATTTTTTCATAATCCTAGGTTATTCATACAACACCTATCATATTAAATTGCTACAAAGATCCATTTTGAGCCGTTATCGGGCGACTCCGGACCAAAAACATGAATTTTTGACAAAACTCAACCGAACCTTGATCATCCATTTAAAAACACTTCAAATCTCAAAATATGGCTTGAAAACTTATATTCACCCAAGATTTCACCTTTTTACGACCGTTACCGTCTTTTACCGAATTTCACGAAAACAACTATTTTTTTGATAACTTTCAAATCTCACACTCACGATTTACGATTTAAATCAACGTTATTTCATTATTATGAATTTATTAAATACATAAACCCGTTAACACATCCCCAACTTAAATAAATCTCCACACTTAAATAAACTGTCGTGCCGGTACGCGCTGCGTGACGATTTTTCAGCTTTCATCAGGAAAACTGACAAGATCGAAAGACTTCAAAGTACAAAACTATAATATTTTATAATACTTAAGCCTGGAAATATTACCGGTTATCACAAGTTAATAGTTTTGATGGGGATGACCTGGCATTCCAATGTATGATCGAATTTAGGAAGTTTGTCGCCTACTTTGACCCCTTCTTACCAATGAACATTATCACACGTAAAGCCTACAACACTATAATGGTAAAAGGATTAGAAAGTACAAGGAAAAACTTAGTCGCCGTTGTTTCGGATGTCTACGTGTTTGTAGGCAGTTTCACCTACATCACAGATTTTATGGTCTTGGAAGACATAGGAGAGTTTATTCTAATAAATAAAGCTGAAGTCGTGATGGGCAAACCCTTTAGGAAAATTACTAAACTCAAATATGATTGCGCTAAGGTATTAATGTCTTTCAATAAGATCTTTGATAATTACACATTCCAAATGCCCCACACTATACTTAGGTTTAAACGTTGGGGGCACGTTTCATGGAGTAAGATTCCAACCATCCTTGTGATGAGTCAAAGAGATCTAACTAACAGGTTTAAGAATGCGTACGAAAAGAACAAATTTATGTACAAGAATTGTTTGAACCTAGGTCCCGAATACCAAGTGGATGAAAGTATGAAAAAATGGCTCATTCGTAGACACGTGAGCATTCATGAAGTCACGTAATGACGCGTGACTTCGAGTCTAGCTACAAGACTCATAAAAAAAGAAAAGCGCTTCTTGGAAGGCAACCCAATGTTTATTTTTTTCGCATATTAGGAGTGTCGTGTGTTTTAATTCTTTTCGTTTATTCTTTTATGTTTGAATTAATCACTTTGTAATCATGCTTTGTTTGTTTGTAACTTCGTCTTATTTACAATCAAAGGTATTTTGCATAAAATAAGCGTAGGGGATATATCTGGGTTTTAAGAACCAAATTCAAACATTTAAAATAAACTGTTTAGATTAATTCGCATCAGTTTTGAGTCATGTGATTGTAATGATTAATTCCGGGTTTTTATGCAGTGCTTTCTACAGAAATAACTTATAAAATTGCGTGCAGAAAATTTCTCATTAAAAACAAAGAAGAAATCTTCATAGTGTCTGGAGATGGCGTCGGGATTAAAACCAGACGGCGTCGCGTCTCCAACAATGTAAAGATTCGAAAATTTTCAAGTATTTTTGAAAAATAGAATGTGCAATATTTAAAATCTGTAATTCTTTTATAAACCTGCATAAACCTATGATTACATCATTACTCTTATCCCATCTTTACTGCTTTCATAGAGTCAAAACCTTAAATTCTCGTTGTATATATATCTGTCCTGCCGATTTTATGCTTGGTGTAGTTGTCTTTGTCTTTGATTTACATGTTATATTTGATGAGAAGAAGCTTGAAAGTTCTTAGTAAGTTTCATTAGACGATTCTTGTAGGACGATTTAACCAGTTATCGCATGTTTCTTCTCTATTATTGAGCAAACTATGGGAGTACTAGTTTCTTTTACCCATTTTCTTTTCCCTTTATTCATTTTTACGGGTACTTTCATAGAACATTGGGGGATAATGTTCAACTTAAGTGTAAGGGGAAATAAGCCTTAGAAACTATTCCTTCATTTATCATTTGCTTGTTCCTTAAAATGATGAGTAATATACCAAAACATAGCATAAAAAGGTAATTTTGACCAAAATTTAAAATTTTTTATGACACATACCGACGAAAACTGAGTATTAATAGCGTCTCATGGATAAGAATTTATATGACTAGCACAAAAACCCTCAGAATTCCACCTCAAAAATATGAGGTTCGCCTTTAGATATTTAGGAATTCGGGTATCCATTATTGATACCCAAAATATTTTATACCTCTAGCTTTCTTGAGTTAAGGTTCGAATACAGTCATATGTGTATATTCCGTCGTTACGGATGTGTACGTATGGTCTTTGTCGCCTATTATGGAGCATTGGTATCAGCATTAATTGATATAAGTGTACCGGTAGTATATTAAATTCTAGAACTTGTTTTTGTGATGCATCCTGAGACCGCATAGTAAGTATTAGGATTTGCTAGATAAGAGACACTAGGATTAACCCATGTTTTAAACATGTAATTTTTATGATGTGTAGAATAATCTTAACACAAGTATGGATTGATTCACTTAGAGTTTTAGAGAGAGAAAGATGGTTGGATGAACACTTAGAGAGAGAAAGAAAAATGATAACATTAGCTTAATGAAATGTGTAAAATGAACAACCAACACCCTCTCCAAGCAATGGATAGGGTTTATATATGTCTAGCTAACCGGCCATAGGCTTATGGTATGGGCTTACAATGTAACTTTGGCCCGGTTAGATTTCTAACTTAATCTTACAACTTACTACGAGCTATGACTTACTATATTGGTAGTGACCGATACATTTTCGTATTTCTAACAATCTCCCCCTAAGGGAGGTCACTCCAATTTATAAAAATCTAAACTTAACATACTATGCTTCCACTTTGGTCTCTAGCTCATAGTCTTTAACTTCAATCATTTACTTGTGATTTGATGTAGTGATCATTGACTTTTGATGTGAGCTTGTTCCTTTGTCTTAACATGAATGTGATCTTTGAACTCCTTGAAATCATCAACTAAGCATAATCTCATATCACCATCTTGTAGACTTTGCCATCTTGTGAACTTGTGACATCTAGACCGACATGCTCATACCTTTCTTGATTTGATAATCTTGAAAATCTTTAATAATGCATCTTTCTTGAATTCTTTTTAACTTTAACACTTTGTCGCTTCAAGAAGGACGTATGGTATCAGAGTAGCGGAAGTCTTGAAATATGTACTTGAGCTTTCATGATGTCTTTATATTTATCAGTTGGGTATGAGCATGTGGCTATGAATCTTGTGAGTCAGCTGGAATCACGTACCTCCATCACCATCTTTAAATATTCCTGAAATAAAACAGTTAGCAATAAAGCAGGGGGATGAATATGGCTTTGTTATTCGCTCGTGTTTGGTTGGAGTAACCTTCGAATTCGTGAGGATCGACCAGTGATCAGATAGATTCAATTTAAGAAGAATCTTCTTGACAGGATTTCCAGCTGTTGTATTGACTCTTTCTAACACATATGTATTAGATTCATCATACTCAGCATGTTCTCATTATCGGAACATCTCAAAGCAGAGCACGATATGAGTGAACCAACGAGTTACTATCTCACCGATTGAAATAAAAATTAATTTGAAAATCAATCGACGTGTCACTTGCTAAAGTGTTTTTGTGACACATCGAAAGTGTTAATCATTTCAAAAATTTATTAGCAATCTTTAATTCATAACCTGGAACAAGTTTGATTCTTATAGAATCGCACCATCGTTTCTTTCTAGTTGTCACAAGTTTGATTCATATAGAATCGCACAAGTCATCTACCATGAGCTTGTTTGATGTTGGATCAAGCAGGATTTCCATATTCATTGTGAATGAAATCACTCGGATGTTCTAGCAAAATCACAAGGATAATGCGTAGGACTTTTTATATGATAACTTGTTATTCACATTGTGTGACATAGCAAGCATGATATGACAAGTGTCCTAATGAGATTTATGGATGATATCTTTTGGCTCTAGACTCAATAGTAAATAAGTCTAGAGCAGAGGCTTTGTTTTTAGTGACATAGCAAGCACTTTGTTTTTAGTGATCGGAGGCTGGAGCAGACTGCCACTTTTTCAATATCAACCAACTCGGAGTAAGAAAGTCGATAGAAATGCGTGTAATCTCCATGAGAAATGAAACAAGAGTCTGTTGAGAGACCTTGAGTGGCTAGGGAGGGTTGTGCAAAGCGTCACTGGGTCCATGACTGTCTTCAATGCCAGACAACACCTTAGTGTTTCCGACAGATTATGTATTGACCCAGTTTATGCCTAAGTGTATGGAGGGCTTCTTTCTTTTCACCCTTTATCCTTACATTTCTTTTTCATTCTTTAACCCTTTCAATGCTTACCGAGACTTCCTAACTAACACCTTGTTGGGTTTGTTCCAGTGTTAGCTCCATCTCAGTCGACAATATTCCCGATTCTTACTTTTTCTCTTTTTGTATCATACCTAAGGACTTCTACACTAACTAGTGGATATCCCTGGCTAGATCCCTCTATTTCTGGTTGGATCATGGGATTTGAATACCTATGCCTAACCACCCCTAACCACCTTATAACTCCATAAATTTAAGTACATGGTCGGTCTTTAGGGTATTCCATCACGATCAAAACCAAAATCATTAAAAAGTTCAATCAAAGTGTTTGATATAAATATAAGAAGATTCACACTTTGAGAGTTTTCATCATCACAAAAAGCTCCCCCTTAACATGTGCATTGTAATCGTAGTACATGTTAAGTGCGGAGTGCATCGAGTCCATTTTATATGATCACATGACAATACAATTTAGATCCATTTTAATCACATTTTCTTCCCTTATACAAAATGTTAATCCCTTGATATTTTGGATATCAATTGATTAAACTTTCGGGGACAAAATATTACATAATCACTATATGGAACATTTTAATGCTCCCCCTTAAGTTTTGAGGCTATATAAGACTGTGCTGAGTATAATTTTTTTTTTTGAATTTACTAAGAAATTCTTGAAAATTTTATACTTGAGCACACCTTATTTTCATCATAAGTCTACACTACATATATATAAATTTACAATTTTATAATATATGAAATGACCTTTGAGATATGAACATAATATGACAAAGTCATATTGTTCTTTGTAGCAGTTTTAGGTCAGTTACGTAGAGTCTACCACCAACGAATTTCTCCAAACTCCTCATGTGCTCCATATTCTCTTTGGCAAGTATTCCATGTCGATATTCTTGGTAATGTCTTCGAGCGAAGAAAGAAGTCTTGTTAACGTGCCGTCACTGAACTTGTACAGTTCGTCGGAGCGCATCAACATGTTCCTCTTGTATTCGTCGCCATAAATGAATCCTTGAGGGTCTTTGTATGGAGTGTACGGGTGCCTTTTTTTGAGATCAGGTCTTGTAGTATCAGGCTTGGTGACGTTGATCTTCTTTTGGTAACTTTCAACTCCAAGTTGAAGGTCCTCGACTCGCTTCTGAATAACCAGACTTCTGGTGAACATCCTTAAGGCTATTGCGAAGTCAGCAACATTATCCCCTGATAGATTTGTGAGCCAATTTTGAACCACAAGAATTAACATATCCTCGATATCATTGATTCGAAGTCATGGAAAGTTACCTTCCTTGAATCTGTATAATGCGTTATCAGCTCTTCTCACTACAATCTCTTCCAAGTACCCGTATCCATGTTTCTTCATAACTGAGACATGAGTGACTGCTAGAATACACTTTGTCGAATACACATCTCCTCTTGATTGCATGCCTCTTGTAAAAGCATAGAAGGACTTACGTTATTCTCTCCAATGTGAAATACCCCATAACGCATACTTATCATAAGCAACCTTAACAGGACTCCATATGTTCGGAACCATGTCTTCAATTCCTGGTAGATCATATTTCGCGGCCTTTGTCTTTGTAGTAGACGTCGTGTATGTCATAGTCGAGATTCCTCCTTGAAGATACTTGAGATCATTGTTGATGAAGAATTCGAATTGTACTCTTTGATGTTTTCTACGCGTAATCAAAGGAAATGGTTTGGAAAGATCAAATGGATAGTCACCGCCTTCAAGATTTTCCCAATCAAACTTTTCTGAAAGAGCCTTATAGCATTCTTTAAAGTCGTATTCTAATTCAGCATAACTAGAGCGTGTGCCTTTGAGTAGTCTGAATGCTGGTCCTAGCAGGATTTCTTGAGTTAAATTCTCAATTTTTAGCCCATTCAAGATGTACCCAGAGAAGTCTATTGGAGTGCTCATCAATTCATCAAAGTCTTTCAACGATTTATCAGAAGAAGTAGAAGCTGATAGAGTCATCAACCAATTTTGAGTTAGACCTTCCTTAGTCGTCTTGCCAACATTCCAGTCTGGGTCAGTGGGTTCTTGAGGTGGTGTAGGTTTCTTGAACCAGTCACGTCTAGAGGCATAGTATTTTGTCCTTTTTTTTTATTCTTTTTGCATTAGTTCATCTTCATTATCACCCAAGTTCCCTTCATGATCATGTGGCATGTCAGAATCTGCAACCTCGAACACTGGTTCTTCTGATTGAACAGACTTTCCAAAGGATCTCGGTTGAGACTTGGTGCCTTTGGAAGTGCCAGACGTTGAATCTTTCTTTTTCGGTTCAGTGGTTAGATCTGCATCTTTGCTTGTCTTTCTCCTTTTTAACCCTCAGTCTGATCTGGCGGAAGGGTCTTCATCTTTATCCTTGTCTTTTTGGTCACGCTTCAATGTATACACATCATAAGAAAAGAAGAAATCTTGGTCGAGAGCGTAAGATTTTTTCAAACCATCATAGCATTCTCGGTGCTCAGGAGCCGTCAGATATGATTCACTTATCTTTATTTTGTCGAGAAAGAATTTTTATGCTCAATTCAGTAAGTTGAAGTAGCCTCATAAAGTGGATTGTGGTTGGAAGACACTTTGCCAGAGTAATCTTTCTTCACGTGTTTCGTTGAAACCAAACACTTTTAAATCACAGGTGGAGCGAAGTTAGGCACTTCCTAGGGCAGAATCTGAGGCAGCTGATCTTTTACTTGTTCTTTGATTCTTGCCGTGAAGGACTCTGAAAGTAAGTTCAATAATTCTTCTCTTGTTTCTCCTAACCTTGTATCTAGATGTTCATCTACTAACGATGTCACTTGAGTGTGTAGAGGGTCTTGAATCGAAAGACAGATGAAAAGCCAGGAAGATTAGATAGAGGATTTGTTGTTTGAATTGTTGGTGGAGGAGTGGGTGTAGCCAGTATTGGTGTAGGAGTGAAGATGTGTGATGATTGAGGAATGTTTGTGAAAACCGGCAACGATTCAGGGATAACTGAAACTGGTACAGAAAGAAGAGTGGGAACTTGAGGTCTCAGAACTTCATGGTGGACATGAACGTCAAGTGGTGACACAATTTCTACATCAGTATGAGGAATGTCTGAAAAATTTAGAAATTTAGTTGCCAAGTCGGATGAGCGAGAAGAACTAGTAACAAGAACTTCAGTCTTCTTTGTAATAGTAGTAATCGTCATGTGAGTATCTTTAACAACTTGTTCTTGAGTAGTCTCTAAATTTTCATTCCCTTGTTGAGATTTATTCATTTCCGTATCAATACCTTGAACAATTCCTGTACCAGTCTCAGTGGGTTCTTCTAATCTTGCATCTGCATCATCATCAAATTGGTCGGTAGTATCATCCATTCCTTGTTCTTTATCACTTTTCATCTCATCATCTTTAGATTCATTTTCTTCATCAAACTCGTCTACTTCTTGATCATCATTGTCAGATTCTTCATCTTGTTCTGAATCCGATTCTTGTCTTCACTTTCATTCTCTTGCTTACTGCTTTCATCACTTGATTCTTGTTTGTTGTTGCTGTCGTCTTCATATTTACCCAAGACTCAGATTCACTCTTAGAAGAGTCATCATTGGTCACATTGGGAACCCCTGGTTTCTCACCAGTTCCTTCACTTGTGACGGTGGGTGTGATCTTTGCAACTCTTGGTGGATCTTCAGCAACGGTACCAGAACCACTAGGATATGTCTTGTGAAAGTCTCTTAAGCTCTTCTTTTGTGTGACTATTGTTCATTTAATGGTCACATGATTTTTAAGTGTGTGTGGCAATTTGTAATATTTAGTCACACAAAGCTTGTTTTTTTTGTTATTTAGTCACATACAAGTTAACCAAAAGTGGCTAAAAGTGTTAATAAGTGTGACCATATAGTTTTTAAAATCAAGTAAATATGTATTTTATTTTACTATTGTTCATCCAATGGTCACATAAATTTTATGTTTGTGTGGCCTTTTGTAATATTTAGTCACACAAAGCATGGTTTTTTTGAGATTTTGTCACATACAAGTTAACCAAAAGTGGCTAAAAGTGTTAATAAGTGTGACCATATGTTGTTTAAAGTCAAGTGAATGTGTATTTTGTGTGACTATTGTTCATTCAATGGTCACATGATTTTTAAGTGTATGTGGCAATTTGTAACATTTAGTCACACAAAGCTTGTTTTTTTGTTATTTAGTCACATACAAGTTAACTAAAAGTGGTCAAAAGTGTTAATAAGTGTGACCATATGTTGTTTAAAGTTAAGTGAATGTGTATTTTGTGTGACTATTGTTCATCCAATGGTCACATGAATTTTAAGTTTGTGTGGCGTTTTGTAATATTTAGTCACACAAATCATGTTTTTTTTAATTTAGTCACATACAAGTTAACCAAAAGTGGCCAAAAGTGTTAATAAGTGTGACCATATGTTGTTTAAAGTCAAGTGAATGTGTATTTTGTGTGACTATTGTTCATCCAATGGTCACATGAATTTTAAGTTTGTGTGGCGTTTTGTAATATTTAGTCACACAAATCATGTTTTTTTTTAATTTAGTCACATACAAGTTAACCAAAAGTGGCCAAAAGTGTTAATAAGTGTGACCATATGCTTTTTAAAATCAAGTAAATGTGTATTTTATGTGACTATTGTTCATCCAATGGTCACATGAATTTTATGTTTGTGTGGCCTTTTGTAATATTTAGTCACACAAAGCATGGTTTTTTTGGGATTTAGTCACATACAAGTTAACCAAAAGTGGCCAAAAGTGTTAATAAGTGTGACCATATGTTGTTTAAAGTCAAGTGAATGTGTATTTTGTGTGACTATTGTTCATATACAAAATGTTATATGGACAAAATCTTAATGCAAAGATATCCAAATAAAAACCACCAATGTATCCTTTGCACCTAGTGTGCTTTTATGAATTACTAAAAAATATGCTTTAAAACGTCAACAATAATGTTGGTGAATTCATAGGTTTGATAAATTGTATATTGTAGGACCACAAGATTTACCAAGTGTATGATAATGCAATATATGCAGACATTCATAATAAAATGTAATTTCGTTGCTCCTAAGCTGCATGTCACTGAAGCTTAGACATAATTATGAATACCATATATAATGGCCTACATTTGCCGTGATATTGTTCTAACCGCAAACATCCTATGTTCGACATGGTATTGTTCGTTTGCCCAGTGATAGCTAATCAACCGATCGGGTGATGTCAGATATTCCCAATAGTTCTATTCTGTAACATTCGCGCTCTACAATCCAGTATACTGACAGTCATGTTAATGGGGCTCAACTAGGGTTATCGTACTTAGGCAACAGTAATCATAATATGAAACATAAACCACTTTTGTCCCGTTATAAAACATTTCATGTTTTCTCACCCCAAAAAAACGTATAAAACAAAGCATGTAAAACGTGGGGCTATCGAACTCACTTGATGTGAGGTATGTCAAGTATATCACATGATAATGGTCACGTAAATCGTTAGATGCAACTCTATTTTTAAAATTAAGGTCGTTATAAGTATAATTCCATTGGGTAATTACTACCATTCATAATTCTATATAGCATAATTCACCATTCTAATTGTTTTGGAAAAAATTGTGTTTAATAAGTTAAAAGTTTATAATTACCCTTGTAGTAAAACTGTGCGTAACTTTAGCGTTTTTACAGCCTCGGCTTTTTGACGTTTCTTTATGCCCATGCTTTCGTTATTAGGACAATTTATCTAAGTTGACATTTTCATATTTTTGATCTCTGATGAACAGTATTTTTACTGTTCATACACCAGTTATAAAGTTTTGTTTATAGTTTTAGTTACGTAAAACCCGGTAAAGTCGTATTTTATTTCGTTTATAGCTCGTTTTTAGGATGCTTCTCGAGCACGCCTTTCGTAATTGTGAATTTAATTTTATTTATGAAGGTTTACAAAAATAAATGTTTCTGTCATGAATAGTAAACCTTTTATAAAAATTTGTTTTTTAAAAAGTATTATTGTCGTATACCGCGAAATCAAAACTCATCGTCTATTAATTGAAAATTTTCGTGTCTTATCAATTTGGAATCCTAAAAATTATGTGTAATCTGTTAAAAATACTAAACTTGCTGTTTTATATAATTTTTATAAATTGTTTTATAAAAATTTTTTATTTAATTCCGTTTATTTATCGTATAACTTGTTTTTACCGTAACTTTTTCGTTATTTATCTGTTTTTCAAGTTTCTTAGCTTTTTGGAATCGTCATGAGACGTACTATTTTATAAAAATATAAAGTAGATATGTTTATTTTCGAATTTTGGACAGAAAGTTTGAATGGCTTTGTTAAGTCCATAACTAACCTTATTTTTATACTTTCCCACTTTTGTAATTTACCACAAATCTTATATACCATATATGTTTCATAGTATCATAATTTATTAGAGTCCAGAGTTCCATATATTGTATTTGTCCATAGTTTACCAAGATGTACAAGTCATTAAAAACATCTCATGGAAAACAAAAACTTTACTTTTTGTACCTTTTAACTACAAGTTCATACTTGAACATTTTATATCATAACCAAGTGTGTACAAGATTATACTCCGAGATTATCTTTATTTTAGTAGATCTTTACATAAATAAAGTTCCAAATAAAAAGTTTTTACATGTCATTTGTCTTACTTTTACTTGTAACATATCAAATGAACTTTATAAACCCTAATTTGTAGTTATCCATTTTTATACCAAAACAACATGGTACAATCCTTTTACATCTATTTTAACATGATCTCATTAACACCATAACATGTTTAAAAGTAAACAAATCCATAATTACAAGTAAAAATCCTTTTTACATGTTAAAAGTCCTAAATGGTGATTTTTCTATATAAAATGTCATATACATAAAAAATCATGAAAATGAAAAGATAAAGGTTTTAGGTAACCTTAGTGATGAATGATGATGTTGAGAAATAAGAGCTAAACCCTTGCTTAGACTTAAAACCAAAGCTAGCAAGCTATGAAAACCCTAATTCAATATGAAACCCTAATCTTGATTTCTTGCTTCAACACTTGAAAACCTTTAACCAATACTTGGAAACAACTTAGGACATATTAGATATGATGATGAGCATGTTGTAAATAAGTGATAGAAAAAATTTTGTTTGATTTTTTTATAGGGGGGGGGGGGGGAGGTGGTTGGCCGTGGCCTTCAAGAGAGGAAAAGAGAGTGTTTGTTTGATTTTTGTAAGTTGTTTGCTATCTATCGTGTTAATCTCTCATTTGAACACTGCACATATAAGAGTTAGTGTAAAAAAGTATTGCAATAGGTGTCTTTGAGACATTAAGGTGGGTTTAAGGAAGACTATTATGGTCAATGGGACAAGTTATTGTCTCATATGTTAAAGCAAAGGTGATGTCAAGCCGCAACTTGTAAAGAAAATGTGTGCTCTATGACTCTCATTGTTGTTGTTGTGCCGTAGGATAGGGGGGGAAGATGGGTTTCTAGAAGCCTTTGATATTTAACACAATATCTAGTGAAAGTTATACATGTTACAAGTTATAATTTTTGTATAAAAAGGTGTTTACTTAAAAGTATTTGTGTATTGTTTCATTTTCTAATGCACAAACTGTAAAGTAATATTAACTTGGGTAAATTTAATAAAACTTTGAGTGTTGGGTACAATCGTGGGTATTTGTTGAAGCATAGATTAATTAACACGATTTCGGGTATGCCTAAACGCAATTTATCGCGAAACGTATACACTTTACGTATCCAATAAAAATAAAATGAACAAAGACCATAATTATTCTCAAAATAATTATTTAATACATGATTGATGTAAACGCTTAATTGTTTGATGCCCGTTTACATTGAACACTAATTTTTAGCCTACGTGATTTAGCTTAACATTTATGATTTAAAACAAATGCGTACAATATAAAAGATGAATAGTAGATTTATCGTCGTCGTCAATGACTTAAAAACACAAGGTGTTATATAATACATTATTTGCATTATCTACAATGGCGGTTGATCCCATCCAGTGACACGTGTTGTCAAGCATTTGGAAAATATCTTGCATAATGTTTGCCATGGTTGCAGAAGACCAGTTGTCTTAAAGCTTGATGATGTCTTCAGCTCCATTGTAAAGCCCAAGTGTTGTTTATAAAATGGAACCATGTTTGAAAATGATGGTGGTGTCACAAAGCTATCATGATTGTTGGCATTTGCTTGTGGTAAGTGAAAGATTATCCTGAAGTCATCCAGTATAAGAGAAAGCTTTTTCTTGTCAAGCATAAATGTGAGCCTATACTTTGATCCGTCTTCCTTTAAAGTATGCCAGAACTGTGCCATATAGATCCATCGTACAAAGGAAGAAGCAGCAATACTGAATTGTAATGGTTGATTCTTGATAATATTCGTCAGTATTTTGCTTTCGGGTGGGCATTGCACATGTTCAAGATCAACCTTCTTGTTTGCATCCATGAGATCATATCGTTTGTTTGGGGGACAAAGTTCATCTGGATAAACATCAGCTCCATGTTGTTGTTGTGCCATGATGATTACTGAATGAATAAAATTAAGATGTTAGTTAACAAACAATTCTTTTGATGTTTTTGTCTCTTTCCACTCTGTCTATTTTATATGTTCTGGCAATTATTTTCGAACATATTTTTGATCAGTTTGTTTCTCATGTGCTCGTTCTTGCTTTTTATAGCACATGCCATACGCTTTATTCAAAATTTTCTTTTGATTTTTCATTTTTGTGTGTTCTGGCAATTCTTTTTCGAACACACATTTAATTTGCTTTTTTTGCATTTGGATTTAGCTCTCTTTGTCTTTTTTATAATATCCTCACCAAAAAAAATTGTGACATGATACTCTTTCAAGAATGATGAAGATTTCTTTTTTGATTTTGAATCAAGACTCTTTTGTGAAACATAAAAGAGAAATCATACAACTTCTTAAAACCATTTTTGTGAAAGAGTATCATTTTGTCACAATCACAGATTTTGAGAACTTTTTCCAAAAATCTTTTGACAAAAACTTTCTTTATAATGATAACATAGAATCAGTCAATCATAAATCCACAACTGAATGGTCACTAAATCACTCACTCATCATTCTGTTCATTACAGAAAACGGCCAAAACCTAACATGACTTAGACCACTTAAACAATTAAGACTTGGATTTTTAGATTCAAGTTATAAAAACTTTTCCACTTTTACTTTTTGTCATGAATCCTAAACAATGTAGACAAACACATCTATATCAATAACTGAATGGTCACTAAGTCACTCACTCCTCGTTCTGTTCATTGCAGAAAACGGTCAAAACCGAACATGACTTAGACAACTTAAACAATTATGAATAGACATATTTGACCCATAGCTTAAAATTCATTAAAACTTGTTTCCTTGTACACAATCATTAGATGTTTTGAAAAACACATGAGAAACTGATCATTTTGTTTCACAGACATTCGAGCATTAAGCATCAAAAGCATTCATTTAACCACAAAGCTCATTGTTACTGATTTTTACTTTTTGTTGACTTTATCGAGTTGACTAACTTACTTTTACTGAGTTTAGACTTTACTGAGTTTGAAATTTTGACTGTTAACAATTAAAAACCAAACTCGATCCATTAAAGTTGTATTAAAAATAAAGTAAACTCGGTAAACATCAATCAATCAAAGCAAACTCGATAATCTCAAACTTGACAATCATTAATCTTTTCTGAGTTTTAAGTTTAACATGTAATTTATATCTCTGGATTTATTCTCAATTATGATCTTTTACCACAATTTCAGTAAGACATAAACTTGGAAAACTTTGAATGTTTCCGAGTTTGAAATCGATAAGTGAAAACACAAAAGATCTTACTAAAAACATTATAACTTACGTTTGAGAGAAAAAGTAAGTAATAATCGCTGTTATAAGCCTCAACCAAATCGTCTTTGAATTTTCCTCTCAAACTCGATAAAAGACTCGGTGAAAGAAAAGTTAAAATGAAAATCATTTCTTCCTTTTATAGGAACCGAAAAAGATTCAGAAATTACACTTTCATTCCCTTTATTTTTACATTCCGAATTTTGATTTTGATTTTTTCAAAAACTACCCCTCGAGTAATGAAGTCATTTCAAAACTTGTTCACCATTATCAAAAACTCCCCCTTGGAATGAACTCATGTTAATCACATAGTCCGAAATTGAAAAATTCAAAGTAAAATTTTGTTCAAATCAAAACTCCCTCTTGAAAATATACCATTTTCACATTCAATTTTTGTGAGAGATTACTGTTTTTATTTTATTTCTGAAATGATGTATATGAATGAAGATTTTCCAATTACTCCCCCTCAGATTATGATTTTGTATTTTCAATTGAAAGCTTTTTTAAAAAAACTTGGAATCATAAATCTAATTATGTGATCTTTAAATTATTATATATATATTTTTTTAAAATATGAAAAATCTTTTTGAATTTTTGTATTTTTCAATTTTTCTTTTGTTTTTGAAAAATGTATTTACATGTTTTTGATGTATGATCTTTTCAAGAAGATGACTTTGTCAGGCTTTCCAACTGTGTTGGAGTCATACATCTCATACCAATGCGATGAACTAGATACTCAAAGCGTTCTTTTGGAAGAGCTTTAGTAAATAGATCCGCAAGTTGGTATTCTGTCCCGACAAAGTAAAGTTCCACAGTACCCTTCTCAACATGTTCCTTAATAAAATGATACCGGATGTCTATGTGTTTTGTCTTAGAATGCTGGACTGGGTTGCATGAGATAGCAATGGCACTCTTGGAATCACAATACATCAGAATCCGGTTGTACTTATATCCATAGTCTAGTAGTTGTGTACGCATCCAAATAACTTATGCACAGTATGTAGACAAGGAAACATATTTAGCCTCAGCAACAGACATCGCAGTACAATCTTGTTTCTTCGAACTCCAACTTATGAGCTTTCCACCTAGAAATTGCAATCCTCTTGATGTGCTTTTACAATCATCTTTACATCCTGCATGGTCCGCATCTGAATATGCAATTAGTTCAAATCCGGAATCCTTCGGATACCATAGTCCCATGTTATAGGACTGTCTTAGGTACCGAAAGATCCGTTTAACCTCTTTGAGGTGTTTGACCGTAGGACGTGCTTGATAACGAGCACATACAAAAGTAGCAAAAGCAATGTCTGGACGACTGGCTGTTAGATACATAAGCCCTCCTATCATGCGACGATAAGTCGTTTGATCAGTAGGAGTGCCTTGTAAATCAGCATCCAGCCTCTCAGTTGCCATAGGTGTGCTCATGGAGACACACTCATCCAGACCATGTTTCTTTAACAATTCAATCGCGTATTGTGACTGACTTATGAATATGCCACGGGGAGATTGATGAACTTGAAGTCCAAGAAAGAACTTTAGTTCACCCATCATTGACATTTCAAAATTATTTTTCATTAGGTTTGCAAAACGTTTTGAAAAATCTGGATTTGTTGATCCAAAAATAATGTCGTCAACATAAACTTGAACAAGTAATATGTCTCCCCCGTGACGTCGTGTGAATAAAGTCGGGTCAATAATACCTTTAGTGAAACCATGTTCAATTAGAAAAGAAGACAATTTGTCATACCATGCACGAGGTGCTTGCTTAAGACCGTATAGAGCTTTTTTCAACCTGTAGACGTGATCTGGGAATTCTGGATCAATAAACCCTTCAGGTTGGCTGACATAAACTTCTTCTTTCAAAGGACCATTGAGAAAAGCCGTTTTAACATCCATTTGAAAGATAGTGATATTCTTATGAGCAGCATAAGCAATAAACATCCGAACGGCCTCAAGACGAGCAACAGGAGCAAATGACTCTTCAAAATCAATGCCTTCTTCCTGCCTGTATCCTTTTGCCACAAGACGAGTTTTGTTTCGAACCACAATATTTTCAGCATCACACTTATTCTTCCAGAGCCATTTGAGAGCAATAATATTCTTTCCTTCTGGTCGTGGAACGAGTTCCCAAACTTGAAGTCTCTCAAATTGATTCAACTCATCTTGCATGGACTCAATCCAACTATGATCTGCCATAGCTTCTTTGATATTCTTTGGTTCAATAGTGCTGACGGTTAATGCATACATGCATACCTCAGAATCTGTGTGTAGCCGTTGGCGAGTCATGACAGGTTTGGATGGGTCACCAATAACTTGGTCTAGAGGATGATCTTTTGTCCAAATGTGAGTTGAGGGTTGTACTTGGTGGAAATTCTGCACATTTGATGGTTCTAGAGCCGTTGTTGATGACTCAATTTCCTCATGACTTGGAGGATTATATGAACTCCCTCCTCCATTACAAGACTCGAAGGATTGTATATGATCTCAGAAATCTTCCTTTCGTGGTGCATATCAAATTAATGACCTTTAAAGATCAAATCCACGAAAAAAATTATCATCATTGATCTATATTCGAATATAAAGCAAGAACTAAAACAAGTATATTTCGTTCCTCCTTTGTTTCGATTTAATGACACAAACAAATTCTAACATAACCTACCCGGGACCCTAATGGATCTTGAAGTCGCGTTCTTGTAACCATCAAGTAAGCAAATAAAGACACGAGGTCTTTGGTTTGGTTTTTAGAAGGATACCGAACGAAGTTATGCTTGTTTTTCTCTTCACTTGAAAATTGAGAATATGTCAAGTAGCTGTGTCTCTATGTATTTGGTTTGAGATATGGGTTTAGATGTGATACAAGTTCCTTTGATCTGTTTTTGGAATGATAAGGAGGGACAATTCTGTTGGAAGACATGGAGGTAGATTTTATTTGGAATAGTGTTTCTATCAGATGGAGTCGCTGATGAGAGGTAGGGGCGTGTGTTTAGTTGTTATTAGGGTTTGTGCCCTAATAAAATGGGACTAAGGTAGTGTTTATACTCCTCATTTCAGGGTTATTATAAATGTGGAATGGGCCGAATGTTTTGATTTTGGGCTGCCGTCTTATTGAAGAAAAAAAAATAGAATGGGCTGGTACTAATTTGGTATTTGGGCTGAGTTATTATTAATGTTGGGCTCGAAAATAATTATAGCCGATCTATTTTTGAGTTCGTGTTATCGATTTAAGCCAGGTACAACAGTTTGAGTATTAAATGTTTCATATTAACACTAAATTTAGCTAAATGACTCACTTGGAGTGATTTCTTGCTATATTTAGTTGTTAGATTACATTTGTGCTCCGTAACGACAAGACAATTGATTTGTGACGAGACCGGGATCCATTTGGATAAAGAATCATGAAACTTAAAGGCTAGATTTGGAATTAATTTTTGTGACTACGGAGATGATCGGGTATCACTTATTTGAGATTGAAGTGGCATTTTACGAAGGCGTAATTATTTTATCTTGAAGTCGGGGTTGATTGGATGGCATGTTTATTGATTAACTTGCTCGACTTAATTTTAAGTTGAGTCTTGGTTTATCTGTTTCCAGCAGTCAAGGGTGGATGGTGAAGACCTGGTTATACTATCACTTTAAAGGAGTTACAATTGTAGTATCTGTGTCACACGCTTAGTCGTGTGGTAGAACGCAAGAGGTGATGAAATCTCATACTCTTGGCCAAGGGTATTAAGTACTTAGAGATTTGCTTGGAGCACACAAAATTCTCTACACCGTTCTTCCAACATTAGCGCAAGCTTAAGTCACAAGAACGGAAAATTCTACTTCAGTTTCAAGTTTGGTATATTGGGTTTACTTCATCAGTGGTTACTTCAAATAGCCTTCGAAACGGTTGGTAACATGATAGCCAGAGAGAGGTGATGAGTAGAGATTTGATCAGCAATTGATTCTCACGGGTTAGATCTGAGCTAATTTATTCCTCACACAAGTACTCAAGTAAATGCGCGTCCAAGGTGTTGCTGATTCCGACGTGTCGAAACCAGCAAGGGGGAAGGAGAAGATTCACCCTTGAGCCTTTGCGAAGGAGAAGATTCACCCTTGAGCCTGTGCCTTTCTTTTTCTTGAAAGCTTGACATGGAGCATCTTTCTTGAATTTTTTTAAGTTAGGCTATGCCGGGAAGACATATGTCATAACCCAGAGCATATCAGCGGCTTAAAAATTATGGTTTTTTTTTTGGTGCATTTCTTCAGACACATGGGGGAAGTGATATCTTGAGAACTTTTGTATGCATTATTTGACTTTCCAGGGGGAAGCGGTGTGAGAAGAATTATTTAAGCGTGAGAAGATACGTTGCTGATCCAGATAATGCTTACCCCAAACGATCAATCACTAAGCTTATTCTTAAAGGAGCAGTAACATTTGATGTGGTATCTTACCAGTTCCGCTGTGCACTTAATTATTCTAAGCTTGTTAGTAAGCTTTGAAACTGCTCAAGAGAGGATTGCTAGTTTGGGGGGAAGCTTTGAAAGCTTCTAAATAATGAATATGTGGCATGAATTAGGGGGAAGCTGATTCATTGCTAGTTTGGGGGGAAGCTTTTAAAGCTTCTAAATCAAGAATATGTGGCACGAATTAGGGGAGCTAATTTCAGATGATTCTCCTTAGCCAGAGTGTATGGGTTACTTAGTCCCGTGCCTATTTCTGTATTTCTCCTACAAAGTACTACTAAAGATGATTCTTGTTGAGTGATACTTTTAAGTCAAAACACCACAGAAGACGTTCTTCAGCATATGAAGACTTCATGGAAAATTCTTGTTCTTAATCATTATGTAACTTGTAGGAAATTATTGTAAGTAATTCGTAAATCGTACCGAGGGGGAAGATTGTTGGGAAATTCACTTTTACGTGACGGGACATTTCGGAATTACCATAGTTTATCAATAGTACAATTCGCGAGGACTAGAATAGGCATAACTATGTATAGTTTAGTGGCGTATAGGCTTAAAATGCACCCTCTAGGGACTTCCTAGGAGGGGTTGAGTCATTTGCATTTGTTTGTCATTTGTATCCTTCATACATTTTCCACCTAATATCACAAGTCCATCTTAAATTATTACTTCTCTCACTAATATGGCTATATTTGGTTTCACTAACAAAGACCACCAGATCATAGTTTTTGTAGACCTTCTATAATGGGCTAAAAAATTTGTTCAAATCCGAAATCCATTGGAGACCATAATGCCCATGTTTTAGGATGTATTAGGTACTATGTTCCGTTTAACCTCTTGTGGTGTTAGGTACGTAGGAAGTGCTTGATAACGAGCACATACAAAAGTAGTAAAAGCAATGTCTGGACGACTGGCTGTTACGTACATAAGCCCTTCTATCATACGATGATAAGTCGTTTGATCAGTAGGAGTGCCTTGTAAATCAACATCCAGTCTCTCAGTTGCCATAGGTGTACTCATTGAGACACATTCATCTAGACCATGTTTCTTTAACAACACTATTGCATATTGTGACTGACTTATGAATATGCCACGGGGAGATTGATGAACTCGAAGTCCAAGAAAGAACTTTAGTTCACCCATCATCGATATTTCAAAATTATTTTTCATTAGGTTTGCAAAACGTTTTGAAAAATTTGGATTTGTTAAACCAAAAATAATGTCGTCAACATATACTTGAACAAGTAATATGTCTTCCCCGTGACGTCGTGTGAGCAAATTCAGGTCAATAATAACTTTAGTGAACCCATGTTCAATTAGAAAAGAAGACAATTTGTCATACCATGCACGATGTGCTTGGTTAAGACCGTATAGAGCTTTTTTCAACCTGTAGACGTGATTTGGGAATTCTGGATCAATAAACCCTTCAGGTTAACTGACATAAACTTCTTCTTTCAAAGGACCATTTAGAAAAGCCATTTTAACATCCATTTGAAAGAGTCATTTTGGGGGTGTTACAGATCTTGTTAAACCCTAGCTCATAGAGACTTTACCCACTTACAGCTTAACGGCAATTCATACACTATTAGTCTACTAACCAAGTCTTTACCAATTGATTAGAACGTACTCGTCGATACTAAGGTCACCTTATGGCCCAACTAAGCTCACAATCAAAGGGTGAAGACAGGTTGATATTTGTGATCCTATGATTCTAGATATGTAAATTACAATATGGAGAGCTATCCCGGACTCTTAGCCTATGGCCAAACAACACCAAAGTTGTAGCGCATTAAATATGTAGAACTAGACCCAGTTGAATGATATGTCGCATACTTAAGCACGTAAACAAGTATAAATTGATAAACATAAACAAGCAATTCAATGATAAATTAAGAAATCAAGATAAACAAACCAAATATTATGATCTTCATAACAATGGCTAATACCCGAAGGTATTAGCCATCAAACGTCATAATTAATACAAGAATAATGATTTAGCCAAGGTAAACTAACCGAGTTAACAAATGATGCAAAAAACTGAATAATTACAAAAGTATAAGAAATTACATGTTGTCTCCTATGGAATTAATCGCGTTTTCTCGACCTCTTCTACTCTTTTTCTCCTCTAAAAATTGACTTTTATGGTTTGGGTATCGAGAATATGATTTAGCACACTCAAAACTTGTTTTTGAGTTTTCTATTAATAAGGTTTGAAGTCGGTATCGATACGGCGTATCTAATGTCTTGGATACGGCGTATTGGGGGTTTCTTGGAGTAGGGACCACGTTTGATATCTTATAGAATATTTTATTCCTATATAGCTTGAATACGGCATATTATCTTTCCTGGATATGGCGTATTGGTCTTGTTTCCTTCTTGGTCTTTGGTGACTGCAGGCACAGATACGCCGTATCTTCCTTGATGGATACGGTGTATTGGTTGTCAGAACATTAATCTTCAAAATATCTTTGTTTAAGCTCCAAAATGCGTGCTGTAACACCCCCAAATTGGGTCGCAGCGGAATAAGGGTCCGGGGCATGTTACTTCATAGATCAATAACACAAGATATATATAGAACGACCAAAAAGTCGTTTTAAAACTGATACATTGGATTTAACAAATATTTGATACAAATAGCCTGAAGCTTTAACTTGTTCCTTATTATTATTACAAAGATACTGGTTCACAACACATGAGTTTCCCAAAACATAATACAACCATATCTTTAGCATGACTTCCCAAAACAAAATCACCAATGTATCCTTGGCACCTTATGCTTACTGATCTCCTGAAAAACATTGCTTTAAAACGTCAACAATAATGTTGGTGAATTCATAGGTTTGATAAATCATAATATGCAGGACCGCAAGACTTTCCCCGTGATAATGCAACACATGCAGACATCACAAAACCAGATTACATTTTCCTAAGCTCATGACACTGAAGCTCGACGATCTTTCTTGCAATAATAATATATATTGCAATTTCTGCCCGATTAGATGTTCAACCCGAAAACATCCCCAAATTCGACATGCTATACGTTCGTTCCCGGTGATAGCTAGTCACCCGAACGGGGAGGTCGTTTCCCCAAATAGATCTATTCATAACATTCGCGCTCACATAATGTAATTAACAACTACATCTATGCAATTGACAGTTCATGATAATGGGCTCAACTTGGGTTATCGCTACTTAGGCAAACATGTAATCAATATAAAATATCCACTTGCGTCCAATTTATAAAACAAAGCATGTTTCCACCCCATAGTTATAAATCATTGAAATCGTAAAAATGTGGGGCTATGAACTCACCTTGAGTTCTGATAATCCAAATATCACAGATAACGCGTCACGCAAATTGACAGATTCAACCTATTTAAATTAAGGTCGTATGTTGAAAATCGATCTAGCTCATCTAGGATATCATAATCATGATTGATAAACTTGCAGCGGAATAATAAATAAGACAATCAT
>BQNB010107730.1:0-15365 GCA_026074375.1 Tanacetum coccineum | reverse complement strand
TTATTGTTTTATTTTATGGTTGTCTATTTGATTTATGCCATGCTTAGTGTAGCTTTATTTTTAAAATGTTTTTATTTCATTATGAGAAGTGAGTAGATTTAGCAGTGCTTGTTAAGTGATTAGTGATTTGAAATTTAGGTGCGGGTTTAAAAAGATTTAAAAATATTTAGTCATAAGTATTGTCTTTTCGATTTACATTCCGTCAATTTTTTTTAATGCAATTTAATTTCTTGTCATTTTACTTGTCATTTTACGTCACTTAGCAAACATATTAGTCATTTATATTTTTAGATCGTTTTTAGTATAATCTCGTAGTTTTAAATCTTAGAATTAATATTAGTTTAATTTTTAATATAAAAATAGTTTAAAACCAAAAGATTAGCTTTCCTTTTATATGCTTTCCGTTTTAGTAGATATAGAAAACCAAACCAAAAACTTTTATGCTATTCAAGCTCAATTTACAACTTGAACGTAGATTTCCATTCATCTCTCGTCGAGGAAACGACCCGAAAGGATTTTAAGAATTCGCTTTGGTTAAAAGTGAATTTCTTAACCCGACGGAGATACTATACTATACTATAATTGTTTATATCCTTATTATTACTTATATTATATATTATATATATATTATATGTATTGATTTGGAAGGATCAATTTTTGGCGCCGTTGCCGGGGAGAGGTGTAGCGATTTCTACGGGATTGTTCGTGTTCGAGCCTTGAAGATCCTTTCTTCGGAAAGTTAATTTTCATAAAAATATAAAAATCCAAAAAATATTTTTCGTTTATCTTAAAAAAAAAAATCCAAAAAATATTTTTATTTCCTTATGTATTATTTTCAAAACCTAAAAATATTCTTCTTTTTCCTCTTATCCATTTAATTCTTATCTTCTTAATCCTGTATATTGTTTAATTCTTATGGCGTCTCATCATTCAAAATCTCTTTACGCAATTAAGGAATGCTCGACTTGTGGAAGATTGTACACTAAAGAATGTTGTTCGATAGGGAGTCTTGACGACAAGATTCTTGTTCCCGAACCCGACTCTTCTCCGCGTTGTGCGAGGTGTGGAACCCCGGTTGATGGTCCGAGTTGTCGTGGATGTGCTTTCTTACGAAAGAAATTCGAGGAAGATTTGCTTACATATTGTGGTGAAAATGAAACTTCCAAAGACTTTCAAGATACTTCTGAATCATCCGATGACAATACCAACGTTGTTAATGCTCTTCGAGAGCCATGCGTTGTCAATCAAGACCCCGATGTAAAGTTTTTGCAAGAACCTTCACAAATTGACCATAATTGTTGTTATGAGTGCGGTGATTCATTAGATGGAATTTTTTGTCAAAAATGCATTTGTAAATCTTGTGGTAAAGGTGCTCGTTACGGTTATAATTATCCACCAAAAGATCCGATCATTTCTAAACCGGAGCAATGCAATCAAACCATTAATGAGCTCCCACAGATTTTGCCAAATGTTCATCCTACATACAATTATGAAGATGAGAATTCATTCATTTATAATTCCAAACCTCATTCTTTCAATATTTCTCCAAGTGTTCTCACCTACCCTCCACAACCCCAGTTTGAGACTTACTTATGTGAGTTATGTGGAAATAATGCTCATTATGGTTATGATTGTTCACTACAGTTTCCGCTTGTCTATGAACAGGCGCCGTGTTACAATCAAAACTTTAATGATAATTATTATCCACAAAATTCACCGAGTTTTTCTCAACAATATCTTTGTTGTGCTTATTGCGGGGGTCCTCACTATGATTATCAATGTCAACCGATCAATGAAACTTACTATGAACCTAATCCGAGTTATGATTATTCCGGTTTTGACCAACCACAACCCCCGCAGGACTCCGTCGATTGTCAAGAAGCCCTTGATAAAATTCTTGAAGAGCTTGAAGAATTAAAACGAGATCAAAGAATGTTAAAGGAATTAAAAAAGCGAATCGCGGAAGAACAAACGGCTAAAGAGAATATGAGTATCGAGGAAATGAGGCATGAGGAGCAATTGGTTGATTACAAAATTAAGGAAATAATAAATGATTTGGGTTATAAAAGATTTCGAGGCGAGGAGATTGATGAAGAATATGAGAGAGATTGTGAGATTAGAATTCAAAAACTTAAGCAAGATTTTAATGAATGGGGCAGCAAAGTTCGAAAAAAGGAGCAAGCTTACGAAGAAGAAAAGTATTCTGCTGCCTGTCGTTACATGCTTTCTGTTACTTGTGATGACGAGGATGATTATATTCCTTTAGCAATCACAACCGACTTACCGATCGAAGAACCCGATAATTCTCTAAATATGGGGGATGAGCATCTCGACACTATTCCGGCAACGGAATCGGACGAAGTAAACAAGTCTAGTGTTGAGAACCTTGTCCCAATCACAAGTGAGTTCGAGGGTATTTCCGACGATACAAGTGATGTGCTTAATTGTGATAATAATCGTGTAAATGTTGAAATTGATTTTGTGGAATCTTTGATTAACCATGATACTTTGATTGTTCATTTTTCTAAGATTGACCCTATTTTCGAGGAGTTCGCCGGTGAACTAGCTCATATTGCTCCAATTCCACCGGGAATTGTTGAAGCCGACTTTGATTCAAATGATGATACTTCGAGTGATGACGATGATTTTAAGGACATCGAGTACGTTAGCCTAGAGGAGGTGAATGATGTCAATCAAGAAGAGAAGGAGTTTGATTTAGATGATATTCTTCAAATCCAAGACGTTATTCTTCGAGAGAAATTATTAAACGTACATCGTCTTATTTCTAATATCGAATCTTTGAAAGTTAACTCTACTCCGGATCGTGTGCTCAAGTCTCCTTCTTCATTTCCTATCTCCGTCGTGGATTGTGATGCGTTCTTCGAGGAGTCTGATACTTCTCTTTCTCATTTGGATAATTCTTTACCCGAATTCGAGACTTCTAGCGATTATACAAAAGAGACGAGAAGTGACAGTACCACTACTCATACTAATTACTCTCTTTCCGAGTATGATTCGTTTCTTTTTGAGATTGAGCCCGATGAGGAGGGGTTGATTAGCATTGATAATTCAAATGACCCTATTTTGGAGATTCCCGAGTTTGAATCATTTTATTTTGATGCTCTGTCATTTCCTCGTCCTCCTTCGGAACCACCGGATGTTGAGATTTGCTTACATTTTATGCCCGATGCTCCCGTGATTGATAATTTTAATGAGCTTAATGATGACCAAAGGGGAAGTGATATTGTTTTTCTAAATGTTGAAGAGGACGATTCCTTCACATTTACCATCCGTACTTTTCTCCCATTTGTCACCTACCCCGAGGTTTCTCCTTTATCTTGCTCCACTGGGAGTGAAGATACGATCTTTGACCCCGGTATCTTCACTTAGAGCCGGTGGTATCTCATTTGCTTCCCCAAGGACAAATTAATTCGGGGTCGAGTCGAGCTCGTGACTCGGTTAACAAAAACAAGCATTTCTATCTTCTTATCTATTTTCTAACAACTAATGAGAGGGGGCCTGCCTTTCCTTTCTCGTGTTTCGTGTTTTGTTGGTTTGTGTTGTTTTGTCCAGGATTACCCGGATTTTGAAGACTCTCGTGCTCATGGTTTTGTCCATTTATTCGAGCTTCATATCCTCAGCTTCATTTAGGGAATCCCATATCCTAATCTTATCGATTAACCCTTAATACTTGAATTATGCCTTGAAATTAGTATGGGGGTATTAATATCACATTGAGAACAATGTGTAGTTTTAGTATGGGGGGATCTATCGATTTGATTTTGCCTGCAGCCGTTGTTCTCGCGTAACCTGTTTTTCCACCAAAAATATGTGATTTATATGAAAAATAAGAAAAATTTTAAATTTTTATGCATAAAAAAAAGGGCAAATCGCATAAAAAGGTACCAATCTTATGTCTAATGTCAATTAAAGGTACCCATCTTTTTTTTCTCAATTTAAGGTATCCATCTTGTTTTTGGTTGCAATGTTAGGCAATTAACAAGTTTTCAAGTTAAATTTCTAACGATCGTTTATTTTATTATTGCATCGTTAGTCCTTTATATGATTTTGTTGAGATTTATTATTTTTTGATTAAAAAATTAATTTCGAAAAAAAAAATTTTAAAAAATTTAACCAAAATTTTTTTTTTTAATTTTAATTTCGAAAAAAAAATTAATTTTAAAAATTTTTTAACCAAACATTTAAAAAAACATAATTTAGAAAAAAAATTAATTTCGAAAAAAAATTTAATTTTGAAAAAAAAGTTAATTTTGAAAAAAATTCTAAATTTGGTTATAATTTTTAAATTTTTTTTTTTCAAAATTAAATTTTTTTCGAAATTAAATTTTTTTAAAAAAATTTTGGTTAAAATTTTTTTCGAAATAAATTTTTTTTCGAAATAAAATTTTTTTTCGAAATTAAATTTTTTAATCAAAAAATAATAAATGTCAACAAAATCATATAAAGGACTACCGATGCAATAATAAAATAAACGATCGTTAGAAATTTAACTTGAAAACTTGTTAATTGCCTAACATTGCAACCAAAAACAAGATAGATACCTTAAATTGAGAAAAAAAAAGATGGGTACCTTTAATTGACATTGGACCTAAGATGAGTACCTTTTTATGCGATTTGCCCAAAAAAAAAAGTGAAAAATGTTTTTAAAAAAAATAATTAAAAAAAATGTAATAAGTGTTTTGGCACAAATTAAGGTGAGAACGAGTAATAAATTTTGACCCGGTCGGTTTTAAACCTTAGCTTTTTCCTTAACAATTAACGATGATAGTTTATGCTAGTCTCAAGTAGATTTTAAACATGCTAGACTTGAATCGTTAGTAAATAAAGACTTGTGCTAATCTCATGTAGATTTTAAATATGCCGAGTTGGAATTTATATGGCTAAGTGTTCGCGAATTTCTTTCTTAGAGATTATTTAATTGCGAAAAAAAAAAGATCTGAGAAATGATAGTGTTATTATAAGTCTTGGACAATTTAACGTAGCTAGTTGGTTTTCTTCAAGCTAAATAAGTGTTAATTGTGTCTTTTTCTCCCATTAGCATGTTTCACCTTTATATATAATTGTTTAATAATAGAGTTGATGCGGTTTTTTGGGTTTAATAAGGGAGGAAAAGTAAGTACACAATTAGTATTTATGAGTAGTGTTAGTATCATGACTTGTATTTGACAATGATCTTGTTTTTAAGCTTAGTATGAAAAAGTGAAAGTTGGGGACGATGAATTTATTTTGTTCTATGATCCTAAGTATTATCGAAAAAAGAAAAAAATAATTAAAAAAAAATAATAAATAAATAATAATAATAATAATAATATTATTATGAAGTGTTGAAGTATAGAAAGTTATAAAAGTAAAAAAAAATAAAATATATTGAAAATGGAAAAACGGGGCGTTTCTTAATTATTGATTCCTTAATCCTTTTAGATTAGCACTTTGCTACTTTTCGAGGTGATTAGTTTGAGGGGATTGGAATTTTTAATTGTAAGCGAGTATTTATTACATTGCGTGAGGACACGGCAATACTTTAGTATATGGGAATTTGGTATTCGCTATTTTATACATATCCTTTACCATAAAAAATGAACCCAAAAGACCAAAAACATAATTAAAATGGCAAATATATGCTTGTTTTTGTGTTTGTGTATGTGCAGAAACGGATATCAAGAAAAAGACAAAACTAAAGACAAAGCCGGACAAAACCGAGCACGAGAATGGAATGAGCGCGAGAAGACGAGTTCAACGGTGCCCTCGGATTTTATTGGGCCAGCCCGTGACCCATTTAATGGGCCAAGCCAGCCCAATCTAGCAAAAGCCAACAAAGCCCATTATATAATATTTAAAATAAGAAAGAGAAAAGAAAGAAGATATGAAAATGGTTGTGTTCCTCTCGTTATGTTCTTGGCACCTCATTTGTATAGCACAAAAAAAAATATGAGTGATGCTAGAACCACAAAAAACTTACAAAAAGTTTTTCACACAATGATGTGTCAAGTAAACTATTGGGTGTATTTAAGAGAGAGAATTAAAAAGTAAGTTAACAATGCCACTAGCTTTATGACAAGTCATTTTGTAAATTTTTTTGTATAAATCTCTTTGTGGTTCTAGCATTTTTCAAAAAATATATGGAACATATGAGGCCACGTCTCCACTAGTAGAAGCATACAACTAAGATGAGCTCACGTGAGCTTGAATTTAATTCCAAAAAAACACGTGTACAAGGCACTATCTAAAATGGGCATATAGGTTTCTGACACGTGTACAAGGCAACTCTTATATCTCTCATTTTCAGTTGCAAATAGATAAATGATCAAGCGGCTTATAATGATGCGTGATATTTAAGCCACCAAGAATAACACGTGGCAGCAATCCACCAGTCTTCAGAGGAAAAATATGACGCTCGATCCGTGTGATGGTTAATGCATGCCAATGATTGGCTGATGGAGTACCTAATCATTGGTTCAAGATTACACTTTAACCCCCTCTCATCATAAAAAGAGCATCACGCTCCCTTCATTCTTCTTCTAGTTTTTTTTGTTTTTTTAGTTTAGTTTAGATATTTTTAGCTTATTTCTCTTTTGTAATTGCTTATTTTAGTTTTTATGCTTATTGTACTCAGCTCTTGTCTCAAGCTTATTAATATGATGTAATAATAATTGTTAGATGCTTATTGAAGATCTCATTTCGCTTAACTTTTGCTTTAATTGATTATTTCTATTTGTTTTCGTATAGCTCATTCAATAAGCTAATTTTTCATGGTTATTTTCGTGGCTTATCTTTTTCAAAAGATCTTAAAAACTTAAATAATGACTCCTATAAGCTCTTAAAGCTAGTTCGATTCGTTATCAATAGTTTTTTAAGTATCTTTCGTATTAATAAGCTAAAATAAGCTCGAATTTGGCTTATTTATGTGCTTAAGTCATTTTGTTTAATTAGAAGCTCATGTTTTCTTAAAAAATAAGTTTCTAAATAGCTCATTAGGGTTGGAGTGAGCTTATTTTGCTAGATTAATATTTTGTAAGTTTAATTGCTTATTCGCTTTGTTGTTTGATTCGTTAAATGCTTATAGCTTTTTCTAATCAGTAGATACTATTCTAGTTTGCTTATTAATGCCTCTTTATGCTTATTTTGAGTGTTAAAATAGTTATTAGCCTCATTGAGATATTTAGTACTTATAAGTTTTCGGTTGGATTGTGGCTGGTTCGATTTTAACGAATCACATAAATATGATTTTGTTATGGAATAGAGTTATATTGTTTAAGTTTTCGCTTATTAAGAAGTTTTAAGCATAAAATTTCGTTCTAGCTTAAATCATTTTGCTTAATGTGATGGATTGTTTTTTTTATTTTTATTTTTTTGTAAGGGATGATAACCTTGTTTGTCTAAATGATCATATTTGATTATATTGTGATGAAGCTAATAAAATCCATTCGTTTAGTCTAACAAATCGTCATTGGTTTTAGTTTTAAAAAAAAAAAATTTAAATTTGGGTTTGCATGATAAAAAGAATGGGTCTGCGTTTTGGATTGAGCTACTGTTGGGCCGTTTGGTTTTTTATGAATTAACTTAGGCTTTGCTAAGTATTTGGCCATGTTTTTTCTGTTGAAACTTATTAGTGTGATGACAATTTGTGTGTACTGTTTTATTATAACAGTTTTATTGTTTTTGTGTTGTTTTGGTATCGGTCAACTCATGAGGCGAGGAGCTTATGGGTTTACTTAGCTAGACCGACTTTAATTAGTTGTTTTAGTTAAATAAATCGGGTGATAATCGTTTAATTGCGGCTCTCCAATTCGGTTCCATTTTCTACTCCTTTTTCAGTTAATTAGTGTAGTTTTATTTTATTGTTTTATTTTATGGTTGTCTATTTGATTTATGCCATGCTTAGTGTAGCTTTATTTTTAAAATGTTTTTATTTCATTATGAGAAGTGAGTAGATTTAGTAGTGCTTGTTAAGTGATTAGTAATTTGGAATTTAGGTGCGGGTTTATAAAGATTTAAAAATATTTAGTCATAAGTATTGTCTTTTCGATTTACATTCCGTCAATTATTTTTTTTAATGCAATTTAATTTCTTGTCATTTTACTTGTCATTTTACGTCACTTAGCAAACATATTAGTCATTTATATTTTTAGATCGTTTTTAGTATAATCTCGTAGTTTTAAATCTTAGAATTAATATTAGTTTAATTTTTAATATAAAAATAGTTTAAAACCAAAAGATTAGCTTTCCTTTTATATGCTTTCCGTTTTAGTAGATATAGAAAACCAAACCAAAAACTTTTATGCTATTCAAGCTCAATTTACAACTTGAACGTAGATTTCCATTCATCTCTCGTCGAGGAAACGACCCGAAAGGATTTTGAGATTTCGCTTTGGTTAAAAGTGAATTTCTTAACCCGACGGAGATACTATACTATACTATAATTGTTTATATCCTTATTATTACTTATATTATATATTATATATATGTTATATGTATTGATTTGGAAGGATCAATTAGAAAAAATGATTTTATAAATGAAAATTATGTAGTAGAAATTATGATTTATTATTAAAATAAGTCTTGACAAAAAAAATTAGTTATGCGGTAAATTTTTTTTTTTTTTTTGACGATAAAAGGTCAAACGGTCAAAAGTCAAGTCAAACTCGAAAAGTAAAAGGGTAACATAGTTATTTAAAGTTCCGAAAATTGACGTTTGTCACACTACAAGCTTTAGCTTGTCAAAAGACAAGCTAGTATTGTACATAAGCCCTTCCATTTTTGGCTTATCATCCAAATATAAGCTTTGGTATATTTTTTGGTGGAATTTTTGATTTTTCTTAAGTTCTTTAAATTAAAGTAAAAACAGATTGCTTATAAGTTTCAATAAGAGCTTAAAACAGTTTTTAAAAGGTTTTTAACAATAAGGAACAATAGAACTCACAGTTTAACTTAAAAACTTCAAGCTTTCATTAATATTAAAAACAGTTTACAAGCCTTGTAATTAAAAGACAATAAAATGGAAAATGTCTTAAAAACTAAAACTAGGTTAAACTACTTACCTCATATAGGCTTACAAGAACCTATTTATATATGAACTAAGAAGATTCTAGGTCTTGGGGTCTTGACCTCTTTTTCCTGTGTTTCTTTACTGAGTGAGAACCAGGGTGTGTTTGTTGTGTGAGACAAGTCCATAGTTAATCTTAGCCTTCCAATTTGAGTAAAGCCCAAGGTCTTTGATCCAAGCCATTGATTTCCTTGTTGAATTAGATGTTTGAGGATTGCTAGCGTGTTCATTAACCCATGTAGGGTGGGGTTGAGTTGGGAGGTGATGTTTTTGGCATGTAGTTTGGTGTAGTCAAATTTATATACCAATAGTAATAATCCCGTGAAAATTTCTAACCAAAATAATTCTCAATTAAGAGAAATACAAGGCAAAAATCTCACTAAAGAAAACACCACTTGTATATTTTTTATCCGGGAAGTACAATACTACTCGGGTCGTGTCCCAACGAACTCGTGAATTGAGAATTTGGAATATTCGGATTCGAGCTAAGAATGATAAAAGGATTTTTGGAATTATTGTTTACACTACAAAATATAATAGCACAAGCTAAAAACAATGAAATAGCACGAAATTTAAATGCACAAAATGTAAAAACGCGAGCTAAAACTGGAATTTAAAATCTAAGTAACAACTTTTAACAAATTTTATACCTAAAAATCACAAATTTAAAATGAAAATTTTAGGAAAAAGAATTAGAATTTTTTATGTATTTTTGATCAACAGGCAGATGAAAACCACTTTGGGTAGCCATGACAACTTTGATGTTTGAATTCCTTGGGTCAAATGCATCAGCAGGTAGTACCAAAGTTACTAATGCTGATCTTCTTAGTATAGTATTTTTTAAGCTAGTATTATTTTAGAGATCTTAGGGATTATTTTCTTCTCAGCTTATAGTTTTTATGTTGCTTAATATTGATTGAGTCTAGTTTTCATTTCTTGCTTTTTCTTTTAAGGTTATATTAGCTTTTAAAAGTTCATATAATCTCTTAAAAAACCAAAAATACTAGTTAGTAAACTGGTGTCTAGCTTTTATACTTTAGATTTCAGCTTATAGTATTAAATTTTAAAGCTTTAGATTTGTAGTGTAATAGTGGATGATTTAGTTTCTTTAAAACTCATCTTCTGTCATAGCTTTTTAATTTTCTTAGGGCTTATTTGGTTTTTGACTTGCTTAGTTAGATCATTGGAGTTTGCTGTTTTTAATCTAGATTTGGATTATTCTTTAAGTGTTTTTTGTTATTATAATAGCTTGTTAGAATTCAGTTGTCTTACGTATTAGCTTTTAAGAACTACTTTTAGTTTCAAAAATGAGCTCTATAGTGAACTGTGTGTCAAGTTTTTTAGTAAAAAAAAATTAGCTTTTTTGAACCCCAAAAAAATGCGACTTACTGAATTTACAGCTTTTTCATAAGCTGTTTTTTTTTAATGCTTATTGTTGGTTTGTGCTTATGTTGGTCTTTATTTAAAGTTGCTTGATAGCTTAATTTATAACTTTATGTTTTCTGTTTTGCCAAAAATTATATAAAAAATTAGCAATAAGGTAGGGTTTGCCAGCCTCGAACCAACGACCTCTCCTCATTGTCATAGTTTTACCATTGTTGCTTCAATAGCTCTCAACCTTATCTGGCACATATCTACATTCTTGTACACATTTTCATTTCCTTTATAAATAATAAGCGATCTTAGATTCATAATGCTTTTGAGTTTTTCTTTAAGCTGGTCCTTTATTCTTTTTTTCTTATGATCTTGGTTGCTTTTTAGGATTGTATCCTGAAAGTTTGTATAATTTTTTCATTAAGTATTTATTAATTTGTATCATTTCTCTTAAGTTTTAATTTTCGAAAAGTCTTTTAAAATAGAAAAAGTTTTATAAAAATTTCAAAAAATAGTTTTTAGTTTTATAAAAATTACTTTTAGGTTTACATTCAGTAAAATCATTTTTACACCTTTTAGATTTTAATTTTCATTTTTGAGCTTTTAATTTTAAGTTTAAAAATAGGATTTTAATTTTAAAAATAGTTTTTTTGAGTTTTTTTGTTATTTTAGACTTTTCTAAGTTTAAAAATTATTTTTCTCAATTTTTAGGACTTAATTTGCTATTTTTAGGATTTAATTATATTAAAATAGTTTTTAATTCATAATAAATTCAAAAATAATCAAAAAAATGTTTTTCTTTTTCTTAAAATTTTCTTTTGTCCTAATTTAGGTTTAGAAATTTAGTTTACATTTTTAGGAGTTAATTTTAGTGTATTTGCTTATTTGTCGCTTTTAATTGCTCCCGTTAATTAGTTTAAGTGTTTAATTGCTTTTTAGTTGATTCATTTTAATTGTTGCTTTTATTTAGTAGTTATAGATAATCAAAAATATCCTTTTCTTCATTCAATTCCTAATCCAAGCTTAAAACGGTTGGTTTCAATTTACAAGTCGTGGGGGAAAACGACCCGGCGTGGATCATACTTCCGGGTTAAAATATACGTTATTATATTATATATTTATATCTATATATATATTAATATATATACTTTATTTACTATATATATATACTATATTATATACTATTTATATTATTATTGATTTTAATTTCATAGTTTATTTTTATTAGTTGGTTGTTGAAGTTCTCATAAGCTCAGGATCTTTTTTTAGCCTTTTGTGAGTAATAGCCTTAATTTGAATTTGTGCTTTTTGGACTGGTAAATTGTAGTTTTAAGGTTTGTATTTATGACATTGCGTGAGGACAATGCCATACTTTAGTATGGGAAGAATTTGGTATATTTCGTATTTATACATACTTTTTACATAAAAAACGAACGCAATAAAAGACCAAAAATAACATAATAAAAATTGAAATATAGCGTTTGTTTTGTGTTTGTGTATGGTGCAGGTACGGATTTTGTCAAGGAAAAGGACAAAATGAGGTACCAAAACCGGACAAAAGCCGAGAACCGGGATCGGAAGTTAGTAGGCGAGGGGGGGGAGGGGCGAAAGGGAGGGGGGGGAGGGGGAGGGGGGCAGGGGGAGAAACGAGTCCCCAAACGGGCTTTTTAATTTATTGGGCCGGCCGTAACGCTTTAATGGGCCGGGACCAACCCATGTTTTCTAGCCATAATGAGCCCAACAAAAAAAAGTAATTCGAAAATATGATTATGGTTGGATATGACGTCCACCTCATGTGACTTTGAAAATTAAATTCTATTACTTGAATGTGCCTTCCCACTATAATTAAAAGAGAAACAAATGGCGAAGATGAAACGTGGGCACCTCATTTTGATGTTTTTGTTGCAATGAAATGGATGAAAATGGTTGGCATTTTTACTTATTTGAAAATATCAATTCACATGCTGCTTAAGTAACTTAAAAAGTTGTAACTGTATTGCAAGGAAGTTCACGTGCTACTCAAATAATTCAAGATAAAGCACGTGACAGCGCACTATATAAGAAATGGGGCAAATAAACGATTAGTGGCACAAGTGGCGAGCAAAAGTATAAATACTCAAAATTTGCTAATTCATTGCAAGGAGGTATGATCCAACGAGCAAGAATATGCGTAGAGGTTAAGTTTTTCTCATGGCCACGTGGCGGGGGTCGGTAGCACGGCCAGATCAATAATGTGAGGATGGCTATCCGTAGTCTGTTGACACCAAATAAGAGAGCCATTGATTGGGGCCAATCAAATGACCCAAATGATTGGATAGAAAGATTTCAATAATACCCCTTCTCATCTCATTTAAAAGGAGACGACACCCTCATAGTTGGGGAGAGTTTTTTTTTTTTAGTTTAGTTCTCTAGTTTTAGTTTATTAAAATTTTTGTAATAGCTTATATCCGAATTTATGCTTATTGTACCTTTCTTATTTTAATAACTTAATATGTTGATGTAATAAATTTGGTTTAAAGTTACTTATAGATCTTGTTCCGCCTTTGGTTTGATTAATCGTTCGATAATCTTCCTTTCATGCTATCTTATTGTATAAGCTATTTTTCTGAGCTTATTTTCTCTGCTTATTACTATCAGATGTTTCTTAAAAAGCTAAGAAATGAATCCTTTAAGCTCTCAGCGTTTCCGGTTCATCTTCAAACGTTTTTTTTTTAAGCACTTCTTTTCAATTTAAAATATACAAAAATAGCTACGAGTCTAGCTTTTTGTCATGTTTGATCTAGTTTGAAATTTGATTTGAATCTCTTGTCTTTTGTTAGATTAGTTTTTTTTTTAATTGGCTTATTTGGATTTGAGAGAGCTTTTATTGTTTTCGATCAAATTTTATAAGCGAAAATTTGCTTATTGAATGGCTATATATTCGAGTTTGTTTGTGTTTTTTTTTTTGAATCTCTATATGCTGATTGATGACAACTTGTCTTGATGTGGTTGTGAGTTTTATTTCCTTCCTAGCGCTTATGTTATTTCTGTGTCTTCGGTTATGTATAAGTGCTTTTGGCCTTCTTAGTAGTTTGCTTTATTTTTATGGTGATTAATGATAATTTGTCTCGTTTGAATTGTTTCGTGATCATTACTAGTTAATATGTATGATGAGCTCGTTGGCTTAATTTTTTTTGAGATTAATCAAATGATAAGTTTCGTTAATGATTTGCTAGAAACTCTTGCTCGTTGCTTTTAGATGTTCAATCGTGACTTAATCTGAGTTTCAGCTTATTTAAGCAGTTTAGCAATTGGTTTACAAATTAAATTTGGGCCTTGAATTAGTTAATAACTAAACTGGGCCATTTAATTTGAAATTGGGTCACGTGGTTTGCAAAAGTGAATAAGACTTGTTTAATTGGATCATGGTTTGGGCTTGCATAGTTAATACAGAATGTGAAATTGTTGAATTGTTAATAGTTAACAAGTTTTAATTGTTTGCTTTGTTTGACTTTTTGGTACCTGTCAACTCATGAGGCGCAGAGCTTAATGGTTTATTTAGCTAGACCGAATTTAATTATTTGTTTTAGCTAAATAAATTGGGTGGTTATCGTTTCATTGCGTCTCTTCAATTCGGTTCCATTTTCTATCCCTTTTCAATTAATTCGTGTAGTTTTAGTATAGAATGTTTTGCTTTGCTTATTTGATCATTATGAGTAGCAAGTAGTTTTATTAGTGCTTGTTAAGTAATATTTGTGAATTGGGAATTAAGTGTGGATTTATAAAAGGTTTAGAGATTAATAGTTTGTCGGATTATTTAGATTTGTAAGTTGATTTTTTAAAGGGCAAAATCCGGAGAATAATCAAATTACACATCTAGTAATTATTTTCTTTTTAAGAGATCGTTTTTAAAATAAACCAACGTTGTGAGAAAATTATCTTTTCTAAGGATTATAATTCGTTATTAAACCTTAATTCACACTTAATGAACTTTTCACATCACTTAACAAGCATATTAGTCATTATATCTTTTTAAGCATATTTGTCATTTATATCTTTTAGATTAATTTTAGTATAATCTCGTAGTTTTAAATCTTAGAATTAATATTAGTTTAATTTTTAGTTTAAAATAGTATATTTAGAAAACCAAATCCAAAACTTTTATGACAATCAAGCTCGAATTACAACTTGAACGTAGATCTCCATTTACCTCTCGCCGAGGAAACGACCCAGAAGGTTTTTGATAATCGCTTTAGTTAAAAGCGAATTTCTTAACCCGACGGAAAATACTTTCTATACTATTATTGATTATCTTTCTTATTATTACGTATTATATATTATATATATATATACGTGTTAAAAACTCTGCAATTAATTTTTGGCGCCGTTGCCGGGGACTTGTGTTAAAGATTCCGTCGTTTACGTTTGTTGATTTTGGTTTGAAGATCCTTTTGTCCTCGAAAGTTTCATTTTTGTTAAATATTTCAAAAATTAAAAAAAATTAAAAATACTAAAAGTAAAAAATATTTTCTTTTTCTTTTTAGTATAGTTATCATATAAAAAATCACAAAAAAAATATATATATATATATAAAAAATAAAATTTTCCTTAAAAAGAAATAAAATACATAAAGTTAGTAAACGAACACCAACATATAATACCTTCAATTGAGGTATTATCATAAATAAGTTCCGGTGAACTTGCAAAGTTCCCAAATCGAACAAAAGATTCAAAAACTTGCCATTTGTGTCACTTACGAAATACGGCTCACCTTAAGAAGAAATTTTTAAGAGCTACCGTAAAGTAAGTTGATTATTTGGTTTTAAGTTGTCTTCCGTGTATCCATTTAAAATAGATTGCTAAAAAAAATTCAAAAATCCAAAAAAAAAATTAGTGTAATTTTTGTTTACTTTTTAATTTCTTTATTTTTAGTGCATGCGCACTCGTT
>BQNB010107729.1:0-23105 GCA_026074375.1 Tanacetum coccineum | reverse complement strand
TCCTTATAAACCTAGATATCTCTAGTATATAAAGAGATACAGGTTATAGGTTTTAGACATCCAGAAAAGTGTGTGTACACTAGATCAATGTAGACGTCTAGTTGGTGTATGTAGCCTCAAGGATCTTTGATCCCTGTTACAGGTGGTAACCGTTCTATACTGATCATATATAATTGGGGCTTGGTGGAAACGTATGGTAATAAAACCATGTTCAATAACAATTGTCTTCATTATATTCCGTAGCATAATTGTTATCAATGTTATTGTTTATCCTAGATATAAGATCTAAACAATCTGAGCTTAAACGATTCTTTAGTTTTCACAGTAGCACTAAAGACAACAACCTAAATAAAGAAAAATGATGAATGCTTAAGACATGGAAATGTTTAGGAACCAATGATAAGATTTGACATACACATGCTTAAGGACTAAGACTTGACCAACACGTCTTATTTTGAGAATGACTCCTTCCAAGATGTCATATGGATAAGAAGTATTAACATATGATGATTGTGGGTTTGAATAGACTAAGGGTTGTATTGAGAGATTCCTAAATCCTTAAGGTTTCTTTGTTAAGCATTATGTATGCTTTTCATGTTTGGGGTGTCATGACGGATGACGGTTAACATACAATGAACTTCATCCGCGAAGTTATGTAGCTCTTCTCGAGTATTGCGAATGTTCATAGAACAATCACACGACGAGGTACGAGGTTGTCTTAAAGGTGGTAGCGGAAATGTGGACGGAAGATATTAACCATCTATATAATAATAGAGGCGTGACAAAGGTTTTTGTGAAACGACTTAGACATGAACAATGAGTGACATTTTAATTTGCATTTCACGAATTAGAAATGCTTAAACATTTCGGATGAAATGATTAAGTTGTCGAGATTTATCGGAATGTATTTAATAGTAACAAGACTATGAGAATGACATGTTTATGAGATTTGTTTCATCATTTCTAGACCTAGACTTAAAAAGGTTCAAGTTTGAGTGGTTTGGTGAGGATGCCGACGATGTTGTCTTCCGACGAAATTTTTTTCGATGAAGATATTTGCTTTTGGACATTGTCACGAAGGAAATGACGGTGAATTATGATGAGTTTTCTATCCTACGATCGATGGATAATGTTCGATCTTCATTATGTATGAGGTGAGCATGACGATAAACCATCGTGACATTCCTAAGAGGATGGAAAGGACTAACGGAAGTGAAAGTACTTAGTCTTAAGGCGTGTATATTAAAGAGGCTATGAACCACTTATGTATAAACTTGTAAGACCTTTGTCACGCGAAGGTTGATGCAAGCTTTTAGCTTTGGGAAGAGCATTTTAACATATGTTGTTAAAAGGCTTGAATATGAACTTTCGGATATGACCTTTAACGTTTACGATGGCAAGTTAAAGATACTTGAATATTTTGGATGAAATATTTAAGTTGTCAACAACCTAAAAACTTGGAGGAGTGTTAGACATTATAGCATTAGCATTTAGGACATGTGTCATTTAGATAAACTAAGAAATATTTTATCTAAAATGCCTATAAAAAAAACAAATGCCCTTATAGTGACATGCATTTAATAACTAAGCAATTACACATTGAGCAGCAAAATCACGAAGACTATATAATACATTAACAATGTTAAGACAAGTAATCATCTTGAAACATTAAGGCACATGATGTGAGGTTGCGTTGTGTCTAGAATACTAAGGAAAAGCCAAATTTTCAAATATTCTACGTGCTTAGTGTGTTACTTACTTCCTAAAGGAAATACAAATACAAAGTCTAATCGATGTAGACTATCATTAGCATATTTAGTAAGACTATATTAACAAAACTTATAGAAATGAATATGAGACTATCACTAGTGGTGCCATTTCAGGCTAAAACCACTGCATTTATGGTTATACACCAATCCCAACGTTTACTCTTGGAAAGCAATATAACAACCCAAGAATTTTCATCAAATGCTAAAAACCTAATATTACCTATAAATCAGCAAGTATACAGAGAAAATTTAGTTTTGCTTATTACATATTACTTGTAATTGTCAATATCTCAAGTATGTCATGTAACTTGCATAACTAAAGTAGACAAGCTCACACAACCTATCTATGGCCATCCTGTCTTCATATATGTCAAGCAAACATCACAATATGTCAAGTCAATGTCCTTATTACAAAGTACATTATTCCTATAATGTACCATTCGCAACGATATATCAAAACAGGCTTTAACCCATACGTATGCCCTAAACCCTAATCTTCATGGAAGGGTTTTTAACCCCTAAAGTGAATGCACCCAAGCTACGAAAACATATTTCCAATTAATATAACCTCTCATCTGAAATATATAATCTCTTTAAATCAAAGCACAAATCTCTAAAAACTCAATATACAAGTCATTAAGCATGATCTCTAAAATAGCCGTTTTCCTCCGTTTTCATTCTAATTTCTTCACCACCACTTGTGTACAAGCTACTACACTAATTCTACAATGTATAAACCCTAAATATTCTATTCATAAGCTTTCATAAACATTTTTACTCTTAAAACCCTAATTCAAAACCCTAAACCCTAAAACCAATCTAGATTCTAAACCATGACCCTATTACTTTTCTTGACCTTTTATCCCATTGTAAAACCCAAACAGACAACATCAATTAAGTTGTAATAACTTATTTTACAATCATATCAAATCCTATTCAATCATTATTTCATCATTACTTTCATCATTTTAACTCACTTGTACTAAAAACATATCCTAGATACCGCTAAATGTACCTAATTGGTCATTTAATCAAACAAAACCCCGTTACTTGTTTTAAACCATTCTATCCCAAAATACCAACCACGGGCCATTTTAAAACTCATAAATAAGATTTACAAATCATTATTCTATCATTAACTTGGCAATGTGCAAGAAATCAAAGTCCCTAGAAAACCTTAACGAATCCAGAAAACCCTAATTATGCCCTAATTATCATTTGAACACAGTTCTCAATTTCAACCCATTTTAACTTAAACCAACGACCAAAAATCATTAATAATACTTTATATAAGACCTAGAATTTGTATATCCATCAATTCTTAATCAAATTAGCAAAATAAAAGCAAGAAGTCAAAAAAAACCCTAAACGACCTAGTTTGAACCCGTACCGCCTTTTCTTCTTCAAATCTAAACCGTTAAAACCCAAAAACGAATTGCTAATCTTCTGCTAATTAGTTTAATCCCAGACCTTAACTAACCTATTTAATCATCCCCTTAATCATTTATAACACAATTCCCTGTTTAAAACCATATGAAGAACAACCCGTAAGAACCCTCCCTCCGCTTATTGTTCGAACCCCAAAATAAGAACCCGGTTTTGCATCTATGAACATTTAACCCCCTCTAATTGCTACCTCATGTACAAAGACCTCTAAGAACTCTTCTAGAAACCTTCAAGCAGCTTATGCACCTACTTAGACCAATCCTTGGTCAAAATTAAGGGCACATGGCCTTCCTTTTTCTTCTTGTAAGCCGCGGCATCACATGGGCAAAACAACACATCAAAGCTAGTTTTCTAGCTTATACACCACATCTACTAGCTTCTACACATCATATACTAGCCCCTACATGTGTCAAGACCAGATCTTATAAGTTTCTTAAGCTCTTTGATCTCAAAATAGTATAAATAGGGTCCTTGTATGTTCATTCCAATTCGCACCACCCATCTTCTCTCTCAAACCCAATTGGCAGCAATATTTTGCTCCCTTATGATCCTAGGATCATTAAAGAAGTTCAAGAAGTGAAGCCCTGAAGAATTGAAGCCCCGGAGTAAAGATACAAGGCGTACGAGTGGAAATACTACCCGAAACGACCCATTTCCACCATTTTTGATCATTGAAGCTCAAACCCAGGTTTTGAATGTTCTACTTCTGCTACTACACCCTTATAATGTTCATATGATCCTAAATATACTCTTGTTAAAGTTTCATAACTCAATTCATGCTCATTTTCCATTTTGAATGTTCTACTTCTACTACTACACCCTTATAATGTTCATATGAACCCTAATTTCGCGTTTTTCTTAAAACTAAATGTTATGATGATTAAATATTGTTATAATCTATCCTAGCATGCTTAACTAATGTTAAAATAACCACTTTGTTGATTAATGAAGGAATTTGAACTTAAAACCCACACGTTTACGTTTTGAAACCCTAATTTGACCCGTTTTACTTCCTAGCTTAACGAATCGTTAAATTAAACTTGTGTTATGTTAAAACCTCATATTTTAGTTTATTATAACTTATAAATGTCTATTGAAATGTTAAAATAAGCTTGCATGGCAATTTGGACATGTTTTGTAATTCTAATCCATGCAAGGGGTATATATCGTAAATTTCAGAAACTTATAACTAAAAGGACTAAAAGTGTCATTTTATCAAAGTTATAACTATAGGGGTCTATTATGTCACTTTTCAAAGTCCAAGGTTTACTTGGTATATCTTTCAAAGTTGAAGGACCAAAGTCGTAAAAATGCAAACCCCAAGGGTCTACTTGCAATTTTCCAAACCCCAGGGGTCCTAAAAAATGTAACATTTTTGAAAAAGAATACAAAACGTGTTCAAAACCACTTTTCCCCCCAAAAAAAAAAAAAAAACATAACTTTAATTAACGCTCCTCGTGCTTAACATTTCCAGATATTGATTAAAACGCTTAAAACCGATTATATCATATCACAATACTAGGGAGCTTCATATTAAGGAGTTTCATCTTGGTATTACGTTCTGACTGAGTTGTTGGGTTTACGATTTAAAGTGCCCTAGCTCCTCAAACGTTTACTGAATGACTTCTGAATTATGATGGCCCGAACGGTGATACAATAATTCCAAACTCCTCAATCAAACTCATAACTCTTAAAACTAAAGTTCTAGAGTACAATCTTCCTAAGACTCAACATATTTACTCAGGTTGCGTGACGTGGCTGTCTATTATCATTTCATTATATCAACATTCCCTGGTTAAGATTGTGATAAGGTCGTCAGCTTTCATTTCAGAATAATTATTACATCTACCTATCAGGTGAAGTTCATAACCTCGCCTTTACTCCGCGAGGGGGATACATGCTTGTTACAAACTCTTTTACATACTCTTTTATCTTATAACAATGTGATTACTTTTCAATGACTTAGTGAGTTCATAGCCTCACTTTTAATCTCTTTAATGCTTTCATAAACCCGCAAGGGGGATACATGCTATAAATAACGAATACAAATGTTTTACCAGACTATATGCTAATCTGATGTATCATTACAATCAATGTCTAAGTTATAAATCCTACAAGTCGTTAAATTTGACTTCAAGTCGTTAAATTGACTATGGATATTAATCTGTTAGTATCATAGATCCTACAAGTCATTAAATTTGACTTCGAGTCGTTAAATTGACTTTGGATATTAATGTGTTAGTTTCATAAATCCTACAAGTCGTTAAATTTGACTTCGAGTCGTTAAATTGACTTTGGATATTAATGTTAGTGTAATAAATCCTACAAGTCGTTAAATTTGACTTCAAGTCATTAAATTGACTTTGGATGTTAATATATTGATATTATGAGCTCTTCAAGTCGTTAAATTGACTTTGGATGTTAATATATTGATATTATGAGCTCTTCAAGTCGTTAAATTGACTTTGGATGTTAATATGTTGATATTATGAGCTCTTCAAGTCGTTAAATTGACTTTGGATGATAATGTGTTGGTGACATGAGAACAAGACCAATCAGACCAAACAAGGCAATGATGGGATAATACATTGTTACTATGATTCATTGTGACTATTACTAATAACGGGTATATAATAACATAACCCAAGATCATAACAATATCATTTTCATAATAATTTGTGGTTTATAGACAATATTATATACAATTACTTGTATGCAAACTATTTATAAAATCAAACCTTATGAATTTTCACTCAACCATTGTGTTTTGACTTTTAGCATGTCCTTATCTCAGTTAATTTGAGCGAAGTTTGCGGCAAACGGAGTGGCAAATGTACAAGAAGATGGCTGAACTGTTATCATTTAAACTTGATATTTTAGATTTTGGGACTGCAATTTGTAAAAAAACTTCTGATTATAATGAAATGATAACTAAATTTTTCCAACGTCTCATTTAAAAAGTTGTTTTCTATGATTATGATTGTTGTATCCATGAAGTAATACCCCAATTACCTTCCGCTGCTATACTAGTAAAATGGGGGTGCTATCGCTTAGAAATAGCATATAAAGGGGGTGCTAAAAAATACAAAGACTAGCTAAACCCTACCCTAAAAATACTAAAACAGCCTAGTGCTACAAGACGGAAGAAGAAAAAATAAAACAATCTAGCAGTTAAGAAGAATATAAAGCTCTAATAAGCTAAATAACTAAAACTAACAAACGCTAAGAGAAAAAAACAAAGCAATAAACACAAGGTCACCATCAACACACCTTTCACATCACGACCACACCCCCACTCCCTACCCACACTTCCCGCCCCACCCACACGCGCCACATTGTTGATCACCACCGCCCACCCCACACAACGGACCGCGGTCCCCCTTCTCTACCGCAGCCCTCTACCCTGTTCACATCATCCAGGCCGGATGTAGCAGCCGGCCTCAACTCCCCCCACCAATCTCCTTACGCCACATCTCTGCACCTACCCGACCCCACTCCCACAACCGCACCCCCCGTAAGACCCACCCTCACCACCGCACCACATCACCCCCATTTTTACCAACCAACAACCTTACCGCAGTGCACTCCCTAACAACCCCCGAGCACAGTCATATGGTAACCAGCGCCATGGATTATATAAGAAAAGGTCAAAACCTTAACTATAACCGCAATTCTTTTTCACCATCACATCACCTCCGTGCCACTACATTACTGGAACAAATATGGTAAATAAACATTCTATATATACAATTAAATAAATAACTTATGTGTTATCATAACGATACTTCTCCCCAACCTGCTCTACTTTTCCGATATTGAGGATAGCTTTTTCCTCTATGAAATAATCCATAACTAAACTCTCGGTCAACATCGATTATTCCTTCCCAGCTTCAGCAAGAAGCTATCTTATTTTAACTCTTTCGGAAAAACACAAATAATATACATCCCACCAGTATCTCAACATTTCTACAAAAAACCTTATTTGAAGAACGTACAAGCATTTATGCTAAGGAAATTACCTATTTCAATCACCAATCCTATTACTCCACCACTTATCTTTGACTCCATCTCCGTTATTTTTTTTAAAAAAAAAAAAAAAGTTTAAAAAAAAAAAAAAAATAATAAAAAAAAAAATTTAAAAAAAAAAAAAAAAAAAAAAAAAAAATTTTAATAAAAATAAAAAAATAACTCCGTATACCACCCATCGATTACTATTTGATCCGGATACTACTTCTTTGTTCCTGAAGAACTATTACCTCCTAAGAAGAGAATCCATTCTCCATCTTCTTCCTCAACTACGTTATCCCGAAATCAAACCTGTGATTTGATATCACCATCTTCCTCAGTTTATACTCCTACCCCACCTCAGATGTTTGAAATAGGAAAAAGTTCAATTAAGATACATTTGAAGCATCATGAGAAACAAGTCGAAGATATCTTGAATTACTTAGAAGAACTCTCTTTTCACCACATTGAGAAAATGGAAGAAGGACGTATTAATGGTAACAAACTAAAGACTGAACTCAAGGAAATCCGTACTCAGATTATCAAACTTCAAAAGAAGCGGTTAGGGCAAAAGGATAAGAATTAGCCTTAGCTCACATAACAGAATTTCAATCTGAACAAATCATTGAGAAAATCCATAAAGCTACGCACCAAAAACAAATCAGGAAGATCTTTAAGGATGACAATCTACCGAGCTCAAAGTAATTCATCAACTCTTAAACTAGTTTTATACTCTATCCTAAGTCAACGGATGTGTGGTATAAAATATAAACTCTTGGTCCAAACATCAACTATGTAATAGTGTAAAAGGCAAGTTATTTATAAAGGAAATCGCCGTTTCCAATACCGTTATTATTTCTCTAACATATCTCTCTCTTATCCTCCTCGGATTTCATCATCATCTCCAACATTTGTATCTATAACGTCCGTCTTCATGAACAAACCATAACTTCAAGTCTTAAAATCCAAAATAAGCATTTCCTCTAAGCATTTTTAATCATCACATTTTCCTTAAAGGTATTAGCCTTTCTAAACTTGTGATGTCAATCTTAACTACAATGTACTCATTATGTTGAATAGAAATGCCCTCCCAAAAGGACGTCAACATCTAAAACACCAGCCATAACTTTGGATGCCATCAGGCAACTGACTGCTGATTTTACTGCAGCCCTAGAAGCACAGACTGCTGCCATGGCAAGTGCTAGTAATCTTACTGGAACTTCTGCAGTAAAAACGGGAAACTACAAAGAGTTTATCAGCTATCAACCTTTCTGCTTTAATGGTACAGAAGGAGCAGTATGCCTTATTCCAGGTTTGAACGAACTGAATCATATTCACACGAAGCAGGTGTGCTGAGGAAAATAACGTAACCATTTGCTACTGTACTTTTAACTGACGATGGCCTTGTCCCTGGGAATGCACATGCCCAGCCTATTGGAATAGAGCAAGCTAATCAAATCACCTGGATTAAGTTAAAAAGGCTTATGACAAACAAGTATTGTCCCCGGAACTGAGATCAAGAAAATGGAATTAGAACTTTACAAAATCAGATTGTAAAGGGAAATGACCCTAAAACCCAATGTTTAGAAGATTCCAAGAATTAACCACCTTGTGTCAACATGGTGCCAAACAATGAGAAAAACTCTTTGGAAGCTTTTATCGGAGGTCTACCTCAAAGCATTGAAGGAAACATTACTATTACTTACTGCCTTTTCGAAACCCTAAACTTTGGAGGAAGGCCATCAACATATCCCAGAGGGTTAATGAATCAGATAATAAAACGCGATTCTATGCAATGAAACCCAATAATCAAAAACGAAAAGATAGAAGATAAGAGAAACACCAACGACAACACAACGACTACCCCAAAACCACAACACAAACAACAAATAACCACCTATCAACAATCGCAAAAATGACAACCCTGACCTCAATAACCACAACAATCCACAACCCGTAATGATGATTACCCCAACAGCAGATTAGAAAGACATAAAAACCTTCAAAACTTATACTGCCACTAACTGTGATATGCTGGAAACCTTCCCCTTGTGTAAGAGATGAGACTACATCACACGGGACCATTTTGTAGTAGTTAATGTCAGGTTTGCAACAAAGATAGGTTCACCAGACCAAGTACTGAAAAAACAACAAGGCTACAAGAAGCATACTTTAGAATGAGCTTGCTGACTCTAGAAACAACTCCCCCGAAGATATTCAACACACATCAGAATCTGATCATCAATCTGAAAACACAATCAACAAGCTACAATCCTTGTCAATTTGCTACTTTTTATTCTAGAAACCAGCAACAGATAACGTAAAATAAGTATCTAACCTTTTTCTAATAGAGCGTTTCATATGTCAAGTTTAACTAAAAAAGGAAAGAAAAATAAAATCTAAAGAAGGGTCAAGTAAGAAGACATAAAACTCTAAATACTACAGGAGTCAATTATACTAAAGTCTACTACACAAGAACTACAACAAAACTAAAGCGTCCTAAGAATTAAATTCTATTGATTGGGTGTCGGGACAAAATCCAGCGGCTCCCATCCTGCCCTCACCCGCCTCACCAAGTATCTCTATACTCGCCTCGCCGGGACCACCACTCCCTCACACCATCACACCCCTGCCTTCAGCCACCTGACCACCACCGCCAATCTCGCCTACTACGCTTCCATCCGACCACACCTCTGCCCCCTACCAACCTACTCACCACACACCATCCCCCCCCCCCCCAAACATCCCACACTCTCCCATACCCCTCCCCACCCTCATGTTACCCCCCAAACCACCCCCCCGCCTCCACCTCGACGTCAACCCCTCACACCCCATCCACACACCACCCCCCCAACTCTCTGAATTATCCCCAACCCCCTCTCTCTCCCCCACACCACACCAACCCCACTTCCGTGAAACCTCCCTTTTCACCCCTCCGACTCATCCCTCACCTACACCACACACACCGCACCCCCCTCCACTACAAATCCATCAATCCCCCCCCATCTCCGCAGTAACTCCACCCAGCTCGTCCCACATACCCCACCTACATCACCACACCCACTATGTCCAGAACACACCTATTCCCGGCACCACACCACGCCGACTCTCGTTCCTCCACCCTGCACCTTCCCCTATCACTACCCTACATTCCACATACATTCCCCAACACACGCCCTCCCCACGCTCCCACGCGATACAACCTCGCCTAAGCTACTATCCATTCTCCTACACATACCTAATGCCCCCGTCCCTACTGTACTTCTCCAGGAACAACACCGACAACTACATGTCAAACCTCTCCACCACCTCTCCCCGCACCTCCCACTACACCCCACTCCCCCAAAACCCCTTCGTCCACTACACTCACCCCCTAACCACACCAATTCGCTTTCTTACACTTTTACAAAATAGTATTAATTTTTTGGAACACCCTTATTTCCTGCCCCCCCCACCCACCATCCTCTCTCCACCCTCATCACCACTTACACTTAACCATCTATTCCCCCCGCTTCCCCTCCCCACCTCCCCACCAATCCCCTTGCCACTCCCCATCGCGTTCACCCCTATAACCCCCATCGCCCACCCTACCACCCCAGCCAATTCGCTCTACCCCCGGACCGTTATCCACTTTCCTCCACTCCACCCCCACACCCACTGCACACCCCCCGCTTCCCACTCTCACCCCGCCGCCATTAACTTTCTCACACACTCCCCCTTCTACCTCCCTCCCACCCTGCATGCCAGAGCTTACCATCCCTTATCATTCACCCCCAGACCGCCCAGCCCCTTTCCGCGCACCCACTCGTCCCCCCCCCTACTCAACACCACGAATTCTCCTTTTCTCTTCCCCACTCACCTACCTTCACACTCCTCCGCCCCCCCCCTCACTCCACCCCATCACACCGACCACCTAGGCACGATTCTCCTCCAACCACGTCTAACTTCCCCTTTCCCTACATAAACCTCCGTAACACCTCACATCCAAGGGCCTCCACCACCGCCCAACCGCCTACCAGCTGACCACCTCGCTCACGCTCCCCCTACTCTACGAACCACCACACTACATCGCACGGAACGCCACCACCCCACGTCCCCTGACCTACACCTCCCTGAAGCGTAGACTGCTACTCCTCACTGTTCTTCCCCACATGTCTTCCCTACTTCGCCATCCCAGCACACACTCGCCTCCTCCACCTCACACCCAACGCCCTGGCTCATCCCGACAGCACCTGACCCCTCCCGCCCATCAACACTCTCCTCCTCCACCCTCACCTCAGTTCGACCGAAACACTCCCTTTACACCCCAACTTTACCCCCGCCCTCCAACCGCCCTCTGCCCTCCCATCCACCCTTTTACCCGCTACCAGCCCCCTCCACTCCCACAACACCTCACCGCGCGTACAACCCCACACCATCACCTATCCCACCACCCCTCACCAAAACCGAACCCAAGACACACCCCCCACTCCCAACATATGTACGAAACACACCATCCACCCCCACACCCTCCAACCACAACCCAACATGAAACCCCAAATAACAACCACGCAACTAATGGCGTACATAAACCATCACCAACACACAACAACTCTCACCCTTGACAATGGAACAACACCATATTCTACCCATCACCATAATCATGTATATACGCTTAGGTAACTACGAATTAATGATCAACTAAATGAAATGAAAACGAAACTTATTACTTCATATGAATAAGGACCTAAAAAACCCTAAACGTAAGCCAATCAAAACTCATAGTATACCAGGAGTAGGATGCTACTATTGTAAGAGACTACGTTATAAATAAGTAGGCTTAGTATATAACAAACGTACAAAACATAACAAGTTATGAAACAAAACAATTCCATAATCCATTAACGATATTACCTTCATCATCTGTTCATTTCAAAATCTGTATCTCACGTGATTAGCAACTCTCATACAAATTTACAATCATTCCTTGAAATCACTCAGTATTCTAAAATTCTCTGTTAAATTCTGCAACATAAGAACAAGGAAACACACATGAATCTATGCAATGTCAAATGATTTCAATACCACTAGGTATGAAAATTTTGACAAAGACTTGTGATAGCATTCTTATTTGATGTTGACTTTTAAAGGTTAATGAATAACAATTCCTTACGATCTGAGTAGCGCAACGTATTCCATCCACCCAAGTTCTATCAGAATCTGGAGAAATTCTATTTTCTATCATCAAGAGGTGTGGTCTTGGAAAATAAGTAGACGTGTGAAAAGAAGTAGTTATAATTATGGTACGTAACATAATTATAAATGCATCACACACGTGAACTTTGTAACCTGATTCAAAAAAAAAACCCCCGGAACTATCTCTAAACAATTACCACTCTAGACTTCAAATTAAATCTCGGACAAAGATTTCTGTAAGGGTGGAGACTATAACAACCCAAGAATTTTCATCAAATGCAAAACCTATTTTACTATTATCACAATTATACGGGGGGAAAATTTTCGCATTTAAATTACATTACTAGTATTGTCAATATCTCATTATGTCCATGTAACTTGCATAACTAAAGGAGACAAGCTCACACAAGCCTATTCTATGGCCATCCTGTCTTCACATAAAATCAAAGCAACATCACAATAAGTCAAGTCAATGTCCGATATTAACAAAAGGTACATTATTCCCCTATAATGGTAACCTATTCGCAAACGATATAACAAAACAGGCTTTAAACCATTATATCGTATCCCTAAACCCTAAATACACAAGGAATGGATAACCCCCTAAAGCCTAAAGTGAATGCACAAGCTACTAAAGCATATGTACAAGTAATATAACATCTCATTTGAAATATATAATCTCTTTAAATCAAAGTACAAGTCCTTAAAAGCTCAATGTATAAGTCATTAAGCTCAATCCATAAAATAGCCGTTTTACCTCCATTTTCATTCTCATCTCTTCACTATCACTTGTGAGCAAGCTACTATACTCATTTTACAAGATGTAAACCCTAAATATTCTATTCATAAGCTTTCATACATCTTTTTACACTCAAAACCCTAATTCAAAACCCTAAACCCTAAAACCGAGCTAGTTTCTAAACCATGACCTGTTTCTTGGCTTTTATCCATTGTAAACCCAAACCAACACTCAAATAAGTTGTAAAAACTTATTTTACAATCATATCAATCCTATTCAATCATTATTTCATCATTACTTCATCATTTTACTTCACTTGTACGTAAAACATATCCTAGAAACCCTAAATGTACCTAATTGGTTCATTTAACCCGTTTACTCGTTTTAAACCATTCTAATCCCAAATAACCAACCAAGGGCCATTGTAAACTCATAAAATGAGTTTAAAAATCATTATCTATCATTAACTTGGCAATGTGCAAGAAATCAAAGCCTAGAAAACCTTAACAAATAGAGAAAACCTTAATTATGCCCTAATTATCACTTTGACCCATTTTCTCATTTTCTACCCATTTTAACTTAAACCAACGACCAAACTTCATTGATAATACTTTATATAAGCCCTAGGATTTGTATTCCATCATTCCTAATCAAGAGTATGCAAAATATAAGCCAAGAAAGTCAAGAAAACCCTAAACGAGCCCTATTTGAACCCGTGACCTCGTTTCTTCAATTCTACTCCGTTTTAACCCAAACCAATTGCTAATCTTTGCTAATTACTTTAATACCAGACCTTAACAACCTATTTCATCTATCCTTAATCATTATAAACACAATGTACCTTGGAAAAACCCTTGAACACCTAGTCGAACCCCAAAACTAACCCGAACCCTTTCATACTCAATTTTGACCCATTTCAAACCATTCCAAGTGCAAATAACCAATATGAACCTCTTCTAGAAACCTTCAAGCAGCTTATGCACCTACTTAGACCAATCCTTGGTCAAAATTAAGAGCACATGGCCTCTCTTTTGCTCTCTTCAGCCGCGACATACTCCAAACACAAACACCTCATCAAAGCTACTTCATAGACCTCCACCATTGATTTCCTAGCTTCTCCACATCCCTAACTAGACCCTCTATGTGTCAAAACCAGATCATAAGCTTTGCTTACTCCTTGCTACTTCAAATGGGTATAAATAGGGGCATAATGTGTTCATTTTTCTTCATCCCCCACTTCCTCCTCTATAACCCTTCATAGTAGCAACTCCTTGCTCAATATGAATTCTAATAGATCTTAAGAAGTCTCAAGTATAGAAAGGAAGCAAAAGAAACCAAGAAACGAAGCCCGAGAGTCGTTGTTCTAGGCGTACGAAGCCGAAAGTCCCGATTCTGACCCGTTTCCAAGCTATAAGCTCAAACCAGGTTCTCTAAGCTTATATTCTGCTCATTTAACGTCATAATGTTCATATGTTCTTGCTAAAATCATAATATAAAGCTTTGAACTCAAAAACCTAAGTGTTATGCCTTTTTGATCCAAAACCGTACACCCGAAACCCTAATTTCATGTTTTTACTTAAACTTGCGTTGTGTTAAATCTTCATATTTTAGTTTATTATAACTTATAAAATACTATTAAAATGTTAAATGTAAGCTTGCATAGCAATTTGAGACCATTGGGTTTTGGAATTATAATCCATGCAAGGGGTATATATCATAACTTTCATAAAACTTATAACTAAAAGGACTAAAAGCGTCATTTTTATATCAAGTTATAACTATAGTGTCTATTATGTCACTTTTAAAGTATAAGGTTTTACTTTGGTATATCAATAAAAGTTGAAGGACCAAAGTCATAAAAATGCAAACCCCAGGGGTCTACTTGCAATTTTCCAAACCCAGGGTCTAAAATGTAACATTTTGAAAAAGTGTATAATCATATTCAAACATAACCAGACATAACAATAATAACGCTCCACGTAGCTTAACATTTCCAGATAATTGAATAAAAATTCTTAAACGCTTATGTTCTAATCCATAAATCATTATCATCAGTCGATGTGATGTGCTTTCAAAAATCATGTCCCGAATCCATATCATACCACAATACTAGGGAGCTTCATATTAAGAAGTTTCATCTTGGTATTACGTTCTGTCTGAGTTGTTGGGTTTACGATTTAAAGTGCCCTATCTCCACAAACATTTACTGAATAACTTCTAAACTATGATGGCCCGAACGGTGTTATGATAATTTTTATATCAAACCCAACATCGATATCCAAAAACATATATATACAATCAAACTAAGATTTGCCATATATTAACCCAGGTTGTCTATGATTGCCATGTTGAAGCCGTTACTTTCATTCCCTATACATTAGCTATCAATTTCCCTATAACTGTTCAGGTGAGTTCATAGTCTCACACTTTAATCTTTTTATAAACCCGCGAGGGGGATACATGCTATAAACATGAATGTAATTATTTCTGTATGCTATTTCAATTTACTATTGCCTAAGTAACTGCTTTGCCTTTAAGTCCCCATAATCATGAACCGTTAATTACTCTCCGTAGTAAGCGCGAATGATGTGAATAGATCTATTTGGGCTGGACTCCCCGTTGGTGTACCCAGTTACGTGTAACCAATCGCACATCATTAGAAATCATGCGGGTATTTTGGTAAAGGTGCTCGCAGGGGCAATATTATCATTATAACCTAAGGCATTAGATTCATGGGCTAATGGCAATAATAAATTATGTTTTGAATACTGGGTGTATATCAACGTAACCTAAATATCGCATTTGCATTCAAATTATATTACTTAAACCTATGGATTTCACTTAACCTTTGTGTTGACTTTTTAGCATGTTTTATCTCAGGTAACTAATGGCACAGAGTGGCGAGGACATGACGATGGAAAAACCGTTATCATTCAAACTTTATTGTATAGATTTTGGGAACCTCTCATTTGTAAAAACTCTGAAGAAATAATGAATGATAACTTATTTTCATAAACGACTCTTTTTGATTCGTTTTCTATGATTATGACTGTTGTACCTTGAAGTAATACCCCAGATTAGCTTCCGCTGCTATATGTAAAAATGGGGGTGTTACAATACATTTGATTGTAGTTGTTGTTGCAGTAGTTGTCCCGCAGCAACAACAACTACCGAAACACCAACAATCGCTACAACAATCGTCAACAATAGAACCGAAGGCAAGAAGCTGGTAGAGCCTATGCTGTTACTCCATCAGAAAATGGTAGGTATGCCTTTTAGCATGTTTATCTTAGGTAATTGAGCAAGTCACGGTAATGAGTGGCATGGACTCGAAGATGGCTGAACTGTTATCATTCAAACATAATATTTTAGATTTTGGGACCTGCATTTTGTAAAAACTCTGATTATAATGAATGATAACTAAATTTTTCCAACAACGTCTCTTTTAAAGTTGTTTTCTATGATTATGATTGTTGTATCCATGAAGTAATACCCTAGATTATCTTCCGCTGCTATATTGTAAAAATGGGGGTGTTACAAAGACCTTTATCAAACTCTTTAAATAAATCTTTAAACTTGTTTAACCATGGAAATATTTTGGTTAAAAAAACCTTTTTGGTATGTTCAAAGTCCCATGACCCCTCAGTGATAGCATCAGGTGTGGTTCTTACTTTTACCACTTTGTCAAAACTAGCAAGATGAAATCTAAGTTTTTTAAGACTTTTGTTTACTAAACTTACTTTTGGAAGTTCACTTGGAACCTCAATTTTGACAGGTGTATTTGAAGTACTAGGTTCTTTAGAGTTCTTGTCAGAACATTGTAATCAAAACTTTTGCTCTGTAGACAGTCCTTGTTGTGGAACAAAGCATTTTCCAAAATCTTTAGCTAATTTATTTAACTCAGAAAAATTAATCGGAGTAATATTAATTTTCTTTTTCTTCATGATTGGATCATTTTTTTCAACCATTTTTAATCGACTCTCTTCAGCTAAAATCAAAGTCTCTTCATCATCAACCATAGAAAGAACAACATGTGTTTTAGATAGCACATTACCATCATACAAGATTGGCTTAATCCGCTGAGCTCATTTCAGATAAAAGGGACTTTTTAACATTTTACATTTTCAGGTCATTTTACGACTTCAAGTATTCCATTATTTATTTTTAGGCTTTTACGCATTTGCTTTAAATTCTCATCGTTTAGTTAAATCGCGTAAACTAAAAATGAGCATTCGACGTAAACGGACATCAAACAATTAAATGTTACTGTCAAGTAAGTGTTAAGAAGTATATTATTAATGATAATTAAAACTTTACGCTTATATTATTTATTGTTACGTAAAACGTTTACGTAACACAAAGAACTACATTTTTGCATGCATGCCAACCATAAACCTTCTACACATCAACAAAACCCACCCAAAACAATAATTATAAGCCCTAAACCCATGCCCAGTAAAGGCATTTATGACCGGATACAAGGAACACACCACCCAAAACCGAATTGGTAAGTTTATATAGGTGGATATTTTCCATGTTATATAGCTATAGAAAAACAGTCCAAAACAAGTTTAACTTCATCACACCTCATTAACAAGCATAAAACTCAACTATTTCCCTCTCTTGCTCACTCCATACTTCACTGGCTCCACTCACAACACTCATAACAATTCATAGTTTTGATTTTACAAGGTATTTCAACGGTACAAGTTTCATTGTTTAAGAGCATATCTAAGATTGTATTGGAAGCTTGTTACTGGTAAAAAGAGTTATTGAAAGATAAAAGGAAACTAGAATTTTTCTTGTTAAAATTAGGGATTTGTTAAGTATTTAGGGTTAAAATACTTGGGTCTTGCTGGTGAACCACTTTACTCATCTTCATTAAGTTCTAACTAAGAACTTAAACTTTTCATATTATTCATTTTATGATTTATATAATTGTTATATAGTTAATCATCACCTAGGGTATTTTATAAGTTTAAAAATGGATTTTTGCAAACATGTAAATTCAAATTTCAATTTTTGTAAGATGTTATGATGCTAAAATAATGATAGAAGTCAAGAACACACTTTGTATAATTATTTGTTAATTCATAAAACTAGTTTATAAATTAATTATATAAAAGTTTATTAATATAACTATATGAGATAAATACTGTAAAGACTTGTATTCTTGGACATATTCTTGGACACAAATTAGATGACTCAAATTATATCAAGTATGTGCTATGACATAAAGTAGAGGACTTGTAGTATTTTAATCAAGTGAAAAAGTATATAAATCAAGTTATAAAACTTTTAATTTAAAAACTTAATTTGCCACTGTTTTAATTCAAACCCAATTATAATTATTTTATATTTTATAAGATTAGTACATCTCATAAGGATCGTAAGCATATAAAGAACTCGAAAATATGAATTATAACGAAGAAGTTATGAAAAATAACAAGATTATACTTAAAAGTATTTTTAAAAAGTATTTTATAAAAACAACCAAAGATTTTGAATCTGGTAAAAATGTAAACTTATTTTTCTAAGAAGGTACAAGTTATGAGGATTCCAAAACTATTAAGTACACTAAGAAAGGATTTAAAATGAAGAAGTTACGCTATTTACAAGTTTACGATAAAAAATATTTTTATAAAAGTAATTTATAAAATATGTTACTGTTCATAATAGTGAGCGGTTGGAAAATATTTTTCCTAGATAGAGATAATAATTACGAATGAACGTGGACATAAAAGATCAACAACAAACCGAATTAAAAACGAAAAGTTACGATTTTTACGAATAAACAAAGAATTATAAAAAGTAGTTTTATAAAATTTTATAGAAATGTAAAAGTTTACTGTACATCAGTAGCTATAATAATTATAAATATAATATATTGATATATCTTATCTTACTACAATCCTGGCATAAAGAACGTATAAAACGGAGTTAAAACGAAAAAGATATAAGGTTTATAAAACCTTATGCACTATTTTTATACTTGTGCACTATTTTTGTGAAATCAATTAAACTAATTATATAATATTATTATATAATTACATAAAGGTGTTAAAACAATTATTATTTATAAACGATCAATTGTTGGACAAATATAACATTTTTACAAATACAAATACATGAACATTATTTTACAAAGTACAAATTTATATTGTTTACTTTTAAAAATTAAACAAACATGTTTAGGTGGTGATGTAACTATATAGAATTATATGTTGTGTTAGTTAGTCAAGGTGCATGGTACTCATACGACCTATATTTAATTAGGTTGCTTGCGGACTACGTGATGATTTTCACACTATTTGATTTAGATAATAAATTCATTCACTGAGGTGAGTTCACAGCCCCATATTTTACAATTACAATGATTTACAACTTTGGGGGTGAGAAATATGCATTGTTTTACAAATTGGACGCAAGTGTACATTTTAACATGATTGCATGTTTGCCTAATTAGCGATAACCCTCTAAGCCTATTTATCATGAACTGTCAATTACTTGGTGTAAGCGCGAAAGTTATAGATAGATCTATTTGGGATTGACATCCCCGTTTGGGTGAGTAGCGCTCACTGTGACAGTTTACCGGACAATGAACGTATACCATGTCGGAGTTAGGATGTTGCGGGTTAGAACATCATCAAGGGAAATGTAGGCAATTTATATTGCAATTCATACATGTCGAGCTTCAGTGTTATGAGCTTAGAGAAACGTAATTAGTTTTTGTGATGTTTGCATCTATTGCATTATCATACACTTGGAAATCTTGGGGTCCTACATTATACTTACATAAACCTGTGAATTCACCAACTTTATATTGACGTTTTAAAGCATGTTTTTCTCAGGTCAATAAGGTGCAAGTCAAGGATACATTGGTGGTCGTTATTTTAGATGCCATTGCATAGAGATTTAGAAGCATTACATTTTGGAGATATTTGTTATGTTTTAAAATCTTTACATTTACAAGTGAACATGTTAAGCCGTAGTACTTTTGTAACAAACAATTTATGAAATCCAATGTATCAGTTTTTCAAACGACTCATTTAGAGGTCGTTCTTATATCTTGTGCTATTAATCTATGATGTAATGCTCCCAGACACATTATTCCGCTGCGACCCTATTTGGGGGTGTTACAAGTGTCCTCCCAATGTTTAATCAAACAAAATAATAATAATAATAACCAATTCAACTATGCAATGTGGGGTAAACACTATCCAACACCACTGATTCACATTACTTTATAGACCATACAGACAGCCATTTGAGACATATTTTTTATTTATTTTATAATAGGAAGAATGAAAATGAAGTATGTTTTGAATCATGTCCACCTGAAACTTTTGAAGCTACAACAACACTAGCAGAAGAGTGGCAGGAAGAATGAAAATGAAGTATGTTTTGAATCATGTCCACCTGAAACTTTTGAAGCTACAACAACACCAGTAGAAGAGTAGACACGAAGAAGAAAGCTTAATCTTTTGATGAAATGTACTGCTGAAATTCAAGAGTTGACACCAAGAAGAAACCTTAATCTTTTGATGGAATCTACTGCTCAACTAAATTAGAAATTTCCTACTTAAGCTAGATTAGAAACTGTAACATGGTTCTGTATTAGTATTCTGCAACCTGTGTAAACACAACTTAACTTGTTATCGTATGAATTTCTCTAAAATATGATTCAAACCAATGGCCATCAACGACGTTAAAAAAGTGCCCCCCACACCATACTGACTGATACAGAATTGCAAATGCCCCGCAGCGGAGCACGGGCAAACCCCCTCGTTGATATAAATAACAAAGTTTTTGTAATCAAAATAAAAAAAATTAATTTTTCAGACATGTGTTAGCCTTAGAAATATTCAAAGTCAAACAAGAATGTAACGGTCATCTTTATTAATGATAGTCTACGTGATAGGAACTTTGTAATAGGATAGTCGGGTTTCACGGGCTTAGACATTAAGCTAATATTGGCTATGTATCAGGCCAAAACCCATCCAAAGCCAAGCCCGACCCATCTTAGTAAACCCTTGGCGTCCCTTATGGACTTTCCTATATACGGAACCCTCTCCTTATGTGGAGGGGGTGTTGGTCTCATTGTATTCATTCCATCTATACAAATTTCCTTCCATTTCTCTTTTACTTTCTCTCTCTACATTCTTCCTTCCTCTCTCTCAGATTTCTAAGCATTATGACATAAGTTGTGAATGGATAAGCTTATTATTTAGGTCCCACATGTGGTATCAATCATTTCGAGAGGATTAGATTGTGTGTTTTGTGGTTTATAAAAAGTTTTAGTGTCGAAAACATAAGTATGTTTGGTTTGTGTATGTTTAAGCTTAAAAACGACAAATTCTAGCTTATTTTTGTCCAAATTTAGCTTTTTATTATAGCTTATTTAGTCTTAGAGGCGTATTAAACAAAAAGCTTACAACTTTTGTGTCTCTTAGCTTATTTTTGCTTATTTTTGCATCTTATTTTGGTTCGTAGATACTAAAAGAAAAAACACATAAAAAACGTCTTAGTTTTGCTTAAATCATTGAAAGTTCTTTGTGGAATAAGCAAAAACGTAAAACCCGCGAATATGACAAAAGATGCAACAATGGACAAACATGTGGATTTCAATAACCTATTTCAGCGATAATGCCTGCGATTTTGATTCTATGGATTTCAATAACCTAAATCAGCGAATTTGCCTGCGATTTTGATCCTATGATTTTGAAAACCCTAGACTTGCGTGGATGCTTCTGCCACAATATTTCCTGCGTGAATGCTTCTGCGACTTTGGATAAACTTGCGTGTTTGAAAACCCTAATCCAGCGATTTTGAACTTTTGGTTTTGGTTTAAATCCTACGACTTTGATGTAACAATATGTTATTTCAGGTCATTTTAGGACTTCAATCTTTCATTTATTTATTTTTAGGGTTTTACGCATTACTTTTAATTTTCATCGTTTAGTTAAATCGCGTAAACTAAAAATCAACATTCAACGTAAACGAATATCAACAAATAAAAATTTACGTCAAGCAAGTGTTATATTATTTTTACGAAAATAATAATTAATTTTTCATATTATATTTTTGTACGTTACGTAAAATGTTTATGTTTCACATTTTGGAACCTTTTTGTATACAAGTAAACCATTCTACCTATCTACACTCAACCAAATACCCACAATTATACTCAATACCCAAAAATTATATCATTTCCTACCCAAGATATACTATGGCCGGTTATACACTAAGAAACCACACAAATAATATCTAAAAGTAGAAGTAAACACAAACTAAAACCCTAGTTCTTCAACCCGAAATCCTTTATAAAAATCCTAGTTCTCCTTGGAAAACCCTAATTTCTTTACTTGCAAAACCTTGATTTTACTTGCAAAACCACTTGATACACCTTATTTTAATTATTTTTATGCATACATATTTATTATATTGTTAAATCATCACTTAGTTATTATTTTATAAAGTTTATAAAATAAAACAAGTTTATACAAAATCAAAGAAATACGTATTCATGATGAAATGATGTTTAAAATATGTTAGAAAGCAAGAACACATTTTATTTGACATATTACAAGTGTTGGATAATTTATATAATTAATTATTATAAATTTATTTATATAGTTTTATAAATAAATAATTGTTGTGGACATATTAGACATAAATGGATGGACATAAATTAGAGGACTTAAAATATACTAATGATGTTGTATTAGTGATGTTAGAGGACTTGTAATATTTATATATCATGTTAGAATTAATAAAATCAAATTATATATATATATATATATATGTATGTATATATATACATGTATATGTATATATATACATAACATGTATATATATATACATATATGTGTATATATACATATATGTATATATATACATATATGTATATATATACATATACATGTATATATATATATACATATATGTATATATATACATATATGTATATA
>BQNB010107728.1:0-23105 GCA_026074375.1 Tanacetum coccineum | reverse complement strand
TCTTCCCTTCATGATCACCCTTGTCCTTAATTATAGAATTATAAAAACGTTTAGTCATGATATTAATGGACAAGGAAGGAAGAAAATCAGCATTAACATGTCTATACCCAATCATACAAGAAAATTTCATTTCGTAACAACTCTTATAAGTAGGCTCATCGATAAAATCAAGGGTTGGCTTAAAATCATCTTGATTCATTATAGGTTCTAGAGGCATATCCAAATCATTTAATTCAATATAATTACCATAGAGTGGGTCGAATGATTCATTAATAGCCTCTCCTAAAAACTCAATTTTGGAATCAATATCCGTTCTTTCATTTACAATATAGACCCTTCTAATTATGCTAGTAGCTGGTTTAACACTTTTGAAAACAAGTTTCTCTTCTCCAACCCTTAAAGTAAATTTTCTTTTGAAAACATCTATCTTGGCATGAGCGGTAGATAAGAATGGTCATCCGAGGATCAAAGAGACATCGTCATCCTCGGGTATGTCCATTATAACAAAGTCTATAGGAAAAATAAATTTACCAATTCTAACTAGCATGTTTTCAGCGATACCCCTTGGATATTTAATTGTTTTGTCAGCCAGTTCAATAGTTAACATAGTGTGAGCTAAATTACCTAGACCAAGGTTGGAGTAGGTAGAGAATGGCATAACACTAACACTTGCTCCTAGGTCAACAAGAGCTTTATCAAAACAAATATCATGAATAAAACAAGGTAGAGTAAAGCTCCCTGGGTCTTTTTCTTTCTGAGGCAAGGTGTGATTATATGTTTCTAGAATCTTAACTTCACGTGCCTCCTTGTAATCACAGTAGTAACCATGTAGTCGACTAGGAAATGGAACTGTTTCAGAAGATAAGCTACTGTATTAGGCGTCTGATACGACATATGGTCCTGATCCGATACAGCGTATTGCTGATGAATTAGCTTTAGCAGTTGAGATCGATTTTACATGGTCCTTTAGGTTTGGTTCTGTTGACCCGGACAGACATCTGATTCCTCTTTCTTGTAAGACTTTGCTCATTTGACCAATTTGAATTTCCAAGGTCTTAATCGATCCTTGATTTCTTATAGCTGCATCGGTAGAAGCTAGAATCTCCTTGATTATGTTTGAGTTCTCTTCGTGTCTCTTTGCTGACTCAACCATAAATTTGGTCAGTGATTCCTCCAATGTTTGTCTTCGATTAGGGTATGAAGAATTTCTGTTGTTGCGTTGGTAGAATCCTGGCCCTGCTGCTTTATACTATCCTCTAGGTTGATAAGGTGCTCCGAACTGTGTATAGTAGGCCTCTTCAAGAGTCTTCCCTTCTTCCTTGAGTGGACAATACTTTGTGTAGTGTGGTCCTTTGCATAGTTCGTATCCGACCTAAGCAGCGTATACTTTCTCATTGACTTTCTTAATTTCTCTCCCGAGGTTGTGGAGCTGGGCTTGTATGGAAGCTAGTTCGTCAAAAGTTTTAGTACTTCTGGCTTTTAAGGATGTTCCGTTATGCCATTTCTGAGAATATTCAGCCATTTCTTGGATGGCTATTTCTGCATCAGCAGCAGTTTTAGTGGGAATGATACCTTTAGAGTCAAGGATTTGTCTGGTGGGAACATCGAGCCCATTATAAAACAAGATTACTTCATGTATATCAGTCAAATAGTGTTGGGGACATTTCATCAAGAGTCTTTAAATATTTCCCAAGCTCGGAAAAGGCTTTCGTATGGTTCTTGCTGAAAGTTGTTAATTTCCTCCATTTTCTTTGCAGTGTGAGCAGGTGGGCAGTACTTGTTTAGAAACTTCATTTTCAGGGTTTCTCAGTTTGTAATCGAACCTGATGGTTCATTTCTAAGCTAACAACTTGCGGCTCCAGTTAAGGACATGGGAAAAGCTCGAAGCATTACTTGATCTTGAGTCACTTCGGGAATATGAAATAAGTCAACGATCTCAAGTACTTTTTCAATGTGTTCGTTTGCGTCTTCATGTTCTGAACCGCTGAAAGTATTTTTTTGAAGTTCCTTGAGAAATTTTCCTTTTAATTTGAAGTGAGTTTTGTCATTAATTTTGGGCCTAACAACTCCTGACCCATAGTTTCCACGGGTCTTGCTCATGTATTGCTCCATTGTTTCCGTCATAATTTATGTAGTTTCTTCCTCCGAATGTTCTTTGATGTCAGAAAATAAATCAAGCTCTGGTGAACTCGACTCTACAAGACCAGGTGTCTCGAAAAGCCTCCTTTTTGAGTGAAATACTCTTTCCGGGTTTTCAAAAGGTGTAATTAGTTCATTAGTGGAACTCCTTGTCATGCATCACCTGAAATTGACGATAATAAATCAGTAGGATAGGATCTTTGAAAGGAATACATAAAATTAAACACGAAAATCAAGTTTAGTTCTGCTACTGTATCAGATGATCAATACGTCGTATTCAATTAATTTGAATATGCCGTATCGGTCTGCTGAAGGTCAGTATGCCGTATTGATTTTACATAATATTCCGTATTGTTTGGAAGAACAAATACGTTGTTTAGACTGCATAGATCAATACGTTATTCTGAGTAGAAGGGTCGATACGTCGTATCCAACTGGTAGATACGGCGTATCAGTTGATCTATCAGAACAAAATACATAGAAAACAATTAAAAAATGCGGGAATTTAAACACAAAATTAATCACACAATTAAATTAAATACAAACAGAATTAAATTACACTAATTAAATTATTCTAAGCTAATGGTTAGAAATACTAATAAAATTAAAGGTTAAACTTTTTCACTCCCTGACAACGACGCCAAAAACTTGATGTGCTGTCGTGTAGGATCAATTTATTGATTACCAAGTTTTAAATTTATATTTAGCCGACTTATCCTAAAACAACACTTTAAGGGGCAATGTACCCGATCGGGTGGAGTTTCGTGGTAAGTAGGGTGTCGAACACTAAGAGCGAGGTCCTTAACCTTATATTCTATCAGTATTTTAATTACTCTAATAAGTTAATTCTAATTACTTGTTAAACCTATGCTAAACCTAGTTCTAATGGTAATGGGTGGTTTTCAGCCTGAGAGACTGGCACAGGTTTTAGGGTGACAATAATCAATTCTAAACACAATAAACATGCAAGAAAACAATCAGAAGATAAAATAACGGTATAAGCCAAATGATAGAAAACTATATTAGCCATATTAAATCCGATTAAACACTGGTTTGTTTATTTAGTGCAATGATTTCTTATCTCGAAGCTGCATATCATTCTTAAGATTTAGGCGGAACATCATCCTAAGACCTAGACATGTTGAATCCTGTCACAATTAATGTATCCGCATAAAACATCCTTTTAGTTTAATTATAATCTATCTAGGGATTAAAGAAATGGTGATCTTGTTAAACCCTAGCCCGTCGGGACTTTACCTACTTACGGTTTGACGGTATTTTATATACTGGTAGTTCACTGTTCCAGTCTTTATCAATTAATTAAGAGCATACTTGTTGAAACATTACGGGTCACATGCCGGTCCAACTAAGTTCATAATTTAAAGACAAAGATAGAACATTATTTGTGATCCTATTGGTCCAGTAATATAAAACACGATATGGAGAGCTATCCTAGTTTCTAGTTCACTTGTTAGGCGTAAGTAGACCCAACTGAATGATAGGTGGCATATTCAAACACGTAGACAAGTATCATGTGATAAACATAATTAAACTTTCAATGATAAATTAAGAAATTGATTTTAAAACAAACCAAACATTAAACCTTCATTAAGATGGCTAATACCCTAGGGTATTAGCCCATAACCATTGTAATTATACAAGCGTGATCAAATAACCAAGGTAAACTAAATGTTTTACCGAACGATACCAAAAATTAAATGATTACAAGAGTATAGGAATTACACGGTGTCTTCTATGGAATCGTGATCGATGCTTGACCTTTGGTTGCTCTTCTTTTCTTCAGAAAATCGTCTTTTATGTGTATGGTATAGAGAATATGATTTTGCACACTGAAAACTCGTTTTTGAGTCTTCTATTTATAGTGTCTAAAAAAGACTAGATACGTCGTATTGAATGAAGTCAATACGGCGTATAGGGGTGTTTTTCTTGGAGTGTGCGCTAAGTTTATAATCAATGAGATATAACTTCCTAAATTATAATTATTCACCAAATCTCTGAATAGTTATCTAGCTGGATACAGAGTATAGGAAAACATGGATACGTCGTATTAGGAAATAAGAATATGCGTTTTCTTGTGAAGTCCAGGCGCTGATACGCCGTATCTTCTTTTGTGGATACGGTGTATTAAGCCGAATTAAGCAATCTTTAAATATCATCGTTTAAGCTCCAAAAAGTACGCCTTTTAGCATGTCTTCACAAATCACTCCGTAATTACTGCAATTTACAAATTTAAGCAATTAAGTAACGATTCTTGCAATAATTTTATAAAAGTGAGTAACTTATTTGGGATAAATGATGGTATAAATGTAACATTATTTGATGTCATCAAATATCCCTCCACTTGAATCCTACTTGTCCTCAAGTAGACTCTAGATTATATTGAAAAATGTATCCCAACGAAGTTAAGGATTTTTCCGTTTAAGCATTTCTTTCGTTTTAATAACTGTATAAGACCAGCACCTCAAAAATATGGGAGAACGGAAAACACTCAGATCACTCAACTAATCTAGGGTGTAACATTTAATTGGTACGCTCATTTGCTCGGTCGTGATTAGTTTCATATCATATGCTTGGAAAGGATACATATCTCCACCATTAGAGCTAAGAAGAAACAAGTCAAAAGGTAAATTGGGTTTTTACTATAAGGCTAGGGTTGTCATCTCTAACAATCCTTCATCGATACACACCAATAAGGTAGTTGAATCATACATACACGACCATAACGACATAATAGATATGTAAATTTGATCACATCCTCATTCGAGTTTAACCAAGGGTTAGGATGAAGAATGATATAGGGTAGGGATCTTCTAACTTTCACCGAAAGTAATAAACCAACAAGGTGGCGAAATCAGCATACATGGCCGTAACGACGGAATAGACATGCATGACTCGATCTCAACCTCGTTCGAGTAAAACCTAAGGTTAATTGCTAGGAAAGGAAAGTAAATTGTTAAATAAATTCACAAAAACAAATATATTAAGCTGGACAAATAAGGGAGTTGCTATAAAACTTTTCCTGATTGTTCCATGATAAAGACTCAAAATATATACAAACGCCTCGATCATAGAAATGAAAAAGACAGCCTAAGTTGGTGTTCCCATAACGGTCAACTTCCCAATCATCACAAACTTTACATACTTTTACAAAAGTGGTGATATCGGCCACTTTATACAAAACTATACATCGTTGATTTTTATCCAAATATCAACGAATAATCGATCCTTCCAAGTATTTCATCGGTCTAGGTTTAGCGAACCAACTATCAATCTTCCTCTTATTTTTTTGATGCATTTTCTATTTTTCCATTTTTTTTCAATAATATCTTTCTTTTTCTTATTTTTTGTGTTTTTTTAACATAAATCTCGGTGCAATTTCACCGTCTTCACAATCATAATTCATCCGGATAATTTTTCCTTTAACACTTCATCTTCAGACATAATACATAATTGCAAAAGTAGCAAAATACACGAGCTACATATTTTTCCATTGTATTGTGTAATTTCCGAACTAACCGAAGATAGAAAATTTCACTTTGATACAGGAAATACAAAACTTTACACAAAAGCAACTAGCAACTTTAATTAAGTAGGCTTAATCTATAGGGTTGGCTAAGGTATAATGGTGTAACAAAATAGACATATGATATGAAAAAGACATGAATGGCTCAACAGGTTTTTCTAGGGGATCTTACTCTTATAGTGAGAGTAAGCAAAGGGTTACACAGGGTTTAACTAACCAGTGTAGTTAGTTAATTTTACAACATTTAGGCTTTTTGGTGTATTCCTAAAAATTTACCAGTTAAAAATGTTTCTCCATCTAAGTCCATAGTACTCATCATTGTGTTCTCGAGTGATATACCAACCCAAGTTCTAAAGTCCACTACATCACCGGCACACTCATAATTTATCAAATTTATACCTCGTCCTCGTTGTATAGATAAAACAATTAAAAAATGGTAAATAGAATTAGAACGAGGAACTCTCCTGATATGTTGCTCGAGATGATCTTTCAATTTAAGTTCTTGAGCAACAGTGTGTTGACGAGGCGTCAAAATGCTCGTACGAGTTCAACACACGTCCTTTTCAAAGTATATCATATCGTCGATTTCCTTACAGCAAGGTCCTGCATAAAAGTTAAGAAGACAAAAGTGAAATTCCTATCTTGGTTACACAATGGTTAGAATAAAGGAAAACAATTAAACACACTGTACAAGAGGTCAATACGCCGTATACCAAACCCAAGGATACGCCGTATTGCATCCTGTAAAAACAAATGTTTTAAAGTTTTGCAGAAATTAAGACTAGATAACATCCAGACAAGGTTCCATCGGGTATCCATAGAAGGGTGCGATATAAAAAGTCGTATTAAGTGTCTGGGAAGACAGACTCAATAAAACAATTAAAATTACAATTCAAAAAATTAAAAACAACTAGGTTGTCTCCCGGTAAGCACTTTTCTTTCAGCTAGTCTTTAAGTTAGACTTTTTCTTTCCCTTCGTTCATTCATTGTGCATTCGCTCGTACTTGTCCCCGTGAGCAAATTTCTCCATAATCTTTTGGCATGACACAAACGTTTTGCAAAATGGCATGCCGAGCACAACACTACTTGTTATATCCATATTATTAGTGATCGAAAAGCCTGAAATAATAAAAAATTTCCCAACAAAAATAGTTTGTCAATCAAAGTCCCTGCTAGATTCTTCCCTTCATGATCACCCTTGTCCTTAATTATAGAATTATAAAAATGTTTAGTCATGATATTAATGGACAAGGAAGGGAGAAAATCAGCATTAACATGTCTATACCTAATCATACAAGAAAAATTCATTTTGTAACAACTTTTATAAGTAGGCTCATCATGGTTAGGCTCAAAGTCATCTTGATTAATTCAAGGTTCTAGAGGCATATCCAAATCATTTAATTCAATATAATTACCATAAAGTGGGTCAAATGATTCATTAATAGCCTCTCCTACAAACTTAGTTTTGGAATCAATATCCGTTCTTTCTTTTACCATATAGACCATTCTAATTATGCTAGTAGCTGGTTTAACACTTTTGAAAACAAGTTTCTCTTCCCCAAACCTTAGAGTAAATTTTCTTTTGAAAACATCTATCTTGGCATGAGGGGTAGATAAGGATGGTCGTCCGAGAATTAAAGGGACATCGTCATCCTCGGGTATGTCCAAGATAATAAAGTCTATGGGAAAAATAAATTTACCAATTCTAACTAGCACGTTTTCAGCAATACCCCTTGGATGTTTAATTGTTCTGTTAGCCAGTTCAATAGTTAACCTAGTGTGAGCTAAATTTCCTAGACCAAGGTTGGAGTAGGTAGATAATGGCATAACACTAACACTTGCTCCTGGGTCAACAACGACTTTATCAAAACAAATATCATGAATAAAACAAGGTAGAGTAAAGTTCCCTTGGTCTTTTTCTTTTTGAGCAAGGTGTGATCATATATTTCTAGAATCTTAACTTCATGTGCCTCCTTCCAATCATCACAGTAGTAACCATGTAGTCGTCTAGGAAACGAAACTGTTTCAGAAGATAAGCTATTGTACTGTGCGTCTAATACGGCGTATGATCCTGATCCGATACGACGTATTGCAGATGAATTAGCTTTAGTCATTGAGATCGATTTTACATGGTCCTTTGGGTTTGGTTCTGTTGAGCCGGGTAGACCTCCGATTCCTCTTTCTTGTAAGACTTTGCTCATTTGACCAATTTGAATTTCCAAGGTCTTAATCGATGCTCCTTGATTTCTTATAGCTGCATCAGTAGAAGCTCGAATCTCCTTGATTATGTTCGAGTTTTCTTTGGTGTCCTTTGCTGGACTCAACGATGTATTAGTCAGTGATTCCTCCAAAGTTTGTCTTCGATCAGTGTATGAATATATTTCGTTGTTGCGTTGGTAGAATCCTGGCCCTGCTGCTCTATACTGTCCTCCAGGTTGATAGGGTGCTCCAAACTGTGTGTAGTAAGCCTCTTCAAGAGTCTTCCCTTCTTTATTGAGTGGACAGTCCTTTATGTAGTGTGGTCCTTTGCATAGTTTGCATCCGACCTGAGCCGGTATTCTTTTTAACTTTCTTGTTAACTTTCTTAAGTTCTCTCCCGAAGTTATTGAGTTGGGCTTGTATAGCATCTAGTCCATCAAAAGTTTCAGTACTTCTGGCTTTTGAGGATGTTCCGTTATGCCATTTTTAAGAGTATTAGGCCATTTCTTGGATGGCTATTTTTGCATCAGTAGCAGTCTTAGTGGGAATGGCGCCTTTAGAGTCAAGGATTTATTTGGTAGGAACATCGAGCCCATTATAAAACAAGATTACTTCATGCATATCAGTCAAATAGTATTGGGGACACTTCATCAAGAGTTCTTTAAATCTTTCCTAAGCTTGGAAAAGGCTTTCTTCTGGTTCTTGCTGAAAGTTGTTAATTTCCTCCATTTTCTTTGCAGTGTGAGCAGGTGGGGTAGTACTTTCTTTTTTTTTCAGGACTTCGGTATTCTGGGTTTCCTAGTTTGGTAATCGAACCTGATGGTTCATTTCTGAGCCAACGACTTGCGGCTCCAGTTAAAGACATGGGAAAATCTCGAAGCATTACTTGATCTTGAGTCACCTCGGGAATAGAAAATAAGTCAATGATCTCAAGGACTTTTTCAATGTATCCATTTGATCTTCATGTTTTGAACCGCTGAAAGTATTTTCGTAAAGTTCCTTGAGAAATTCCTTTTAATTCAAAGTGAGTTTTGTCATTAATCTTGGGCCTAACAACTCTTGACCCATAGTTTCCATGGGTCTTGCTCATGTATTGCTCCATTGTTTCCGTCATAATTTTTGTAGTTTCTTCTTCTGAATGTTCTTCGATGTCAGAAAATATATCAAGCTCTGGTGAACTCGACTCCACAAGACCAGGAGTCTCGAAAAGCCTCCTTTTTAAGCGAAATACACTTTTCAGGTTTTTAAAAGGTGTAATTATTTCCTTAGTGGAACTCCTTCTATGCATCACCTGAAACAGAGGATAATAAATCAGTAGGATAAGCTCTTTGAAAAGAATACAAAAATTAAGCATGTAAATCAAATTTAGTTATGCTACTGTATCAGATGATCAATACGCCATATTTAATTAATTTGAATACTCCGTATGGGTCTGCTGAAGGTTAGTACGCCGTATTCATTTTACAGAATACGTTGTATTGTTTGGAACAATAGATACGTTGTTTAGATTGCAGAGAACAATACGTTGTTCTGAGTAAAAGGGTCGATATGTCGTATCAAACTGGTGGATACGGCGTATCAGTTGATCTATCAGAACATGATACTTAGAAAACAATGAAATAATGCGGGAATTTAAACATACAATTAAATCACACAATTAAATTAAATATAGACAAAATTAAATTACACTAATTAAATTATTCTAAGCTAATGGTTAGAAATACTAATAAAATTAAAGGTTAAACTTTTTCACCCCCCGGCAGCGGCGCCAAAAACTTGATGTGCTGTCGTGTATGGTCAATTTATTGATTACCAAGTTTTAAATTTATATTTAGCCGACTTATCCTAAAACAACACTTTAACGTGCAGTGTACCTGATACACTAATAATGATTGGTTAGTATGGTGTCGAACACTAAGAACAAGGTCGTTAACCTTATACTTTATCAGTATTTTAATTACTCTAATTAAGTTAATTATAATTAATTGTTAAACATATGCTAAACCTAGTTCTAATGGTAATGGGGGGTTTTCAGCCTGAGAGACTGGCATAGGTTTTATGGTGACAATAATCAATTCTAAACACAATAAACATGCAAAAAACAATCAGAAGATAAAAGAGCGGTACAAGCCAAATGATAGAAAACCGTATTAGCCATATCAAATCCGATTAAATGCTGGTTTGTTTATTTAGTGCAATTATTTCTTATCTCGAAGCGGCATATAACTCTTAAGACTTAGGCGAGACATCATCCTAAGACCTAGACACGTTGAATCCTGTCACAATTAACGTATCCGCATAAAACAACTTTTTAGTTTAATTATAATCTATCTAGGGATTAAAGCAATGGTAATCTTGTTAAACCCTAGTCCATCAAGACTTTACCCACTTATTGTTTAACGGTATTTTATATACTGGTAGTTTACTGTTCAAGTCTTTATCAATTAATTAAGAACATACTTGTTAAAACATTACGGGTCACCTGCCGGTCCAACTAAGCTCATAATTTAAAGCAAAGATAGAACATTTTTTATGATCCTATTGGTCCAGTAATATAAAACATGATATGGAGAGCTATCCCAGTATCTAGTTCACTTATTAGGCATAACTAAACCAATTTGAATGATAGGTCGCATATTCAAATACGTAGACAAGTATCATGTGATAAACATAATTAAACTTTCAATGATAAATTAAGAAATCAAGTTTAAAACAAACCAAACATTAAATCTACATTAAAATGGCTAATACCCTAGGTATTAGCCCATAACCATTGTAATTATACAAGTGTGATCAAATAACCAAGGTAAACTAAACGTTTTACAGAACGATACCAAAACTTAAATGATTACAAGAGTATAGGAATTACACGGTGTCTTCTATGGAATCGTGATTGATGCTTGACTATTGGTTACTCTTATTTTCTTCAGAATATCATCTTTTTTGTGTATGGTATAGAGAATATGGTTTTTCACACTGAAAACTCATTTTTGAGTCTTCTATTTATATTGTCTGAAAAAGACTAGAGACGCCGTATTAAATGAAGTCAATATAGCGTATAAGGGTATTTTCCTTGGAGTGCGCGCTAAGTTTATAATCAGTCAGATATAACTTCTTAAATTATAATTATTCACCAAATCTCTAAATGTCTATTCTGCTGGATACGACGTATGAAGAAACATGGATACGCCATATTGGGAAGTGAGAATACGCATTTTCTTATGAAGTCCAGGCGCTGATATGCCATATATTCTTTTCTGGATACGGTGTATTGGTAAAAAAATAAGCAATCTTTAAATATCATCGTTTAAGCTCCAAAAAGTGCGCCTTTTAGCATGTCTTCACAAATCACTCTGTAATTACCGTAATTTATAACTTTAAGCAATTAAGTAACAATTCTTGAAAAAATTATATAAAAGTTAGTAATTTATTTAGGATAAAAGATTTTATAAATATAACGTTATTTGATGTCATCAAATATCCTGCCACTTGAATCCTACTTGTCCTCAAGTAGACTCTAGATTATATTGAAAATGTATCCAAACCGAACTTAAGGATTTTTAAGCACTTCTTTTGTTTTAATCACCTGTACAAGACCAAGCACCTCACGAAATATGAAAATGAAAACACTCAGATCACTAAACTAATCTAGGGTGTAACATTTAATTAGTACGCTCATTTGCTCGGTCGTAATTACTTTCGTATCATATGCTTGGAAAGGATACACATCTCCACCATTAGAGCTAAGAAGAAACAAGTCAAAAGGTAAATTAGGTTTTTATAAAGCTTAGGATTGATCATTCTAATAATCTTTCACCGATAGTACCACACCAACAAGGCAGCTGAATCATACATACATGGCCGTAACAACAGAATAGACATGTATAATTCGATCATATCCTCATTCGAGTTTAACTAAGGGTTCGGATGAAGAATGATATATGGTTGGGATCTTCTAACTTTCACCAAAAGTAATAAACCAACAAGGTGGCTAAATCACGCATACATGGCCGTAACGACGGAATAGACATGCGTGACTCGATCTCAACCTCGTTCGAGTAAAACCTAAGGTTAATTGCTAGGAAAAGGAAGAAAAATGTTGTTAAATAAAATTCACAAAACAAATAGATTAAGCTTGAACAAATAAGGTACTTGCTAGTAACTTTTCCCGACCTGATTCGATAAATTAGTATATATAGAATATATCCCAAATATCAAATAGTAATAGTATAAAAAGTATCCCGTATAGATATGAAAAATTACTTTAGGAAAAGTAATAGTTTATCTTCCGGATGTCGTGTCCCAACGAGAGATGAATTTGAAAATCACGAAAATGTTTCCAATTTAATGCTTGATTATCTTTTAATTTTTGGATTTGAAATTTTAAACTAGATATAAACTAATTAAAGATGCTAAAATTATACTAATCAATTAAACTACGAATATTATGCTAAAATGATTAAAAGGAGATATAAGACGAACATGCTAGCTAAGTGACATGAAAAGTTCCTCAAGTGTGAATTAAGGTTTTACTTAACGAATTAACTTCCTTAGAAAATATATTTATCTCACAATGTTGGTTTATTATGACAAAAATCTCTTAAAAAGATATTAATTACTAGATGTGTCATTTGACTATTTTTCTGGCTTTTGCCCTTCAAAACATTCAAACTACAAATCTAAATAATCGAGAATTATTAATTAACAAACCTTTTTTCAAATCCACACATAATTCCCAATTCACAATATCACTTAACAAGCACAAATAAGCTACTCACTAATCATACTACTCAAATAAGCATATCTAAACATTATGAACTATTTTAATTCTAAACTAATAGTATTGAAATGGGAAAGAAGGTAGAACCGAATATCGAGCCGATAACAAAAAGGAACCTCCCAATTTAATAAGCTAAAGAAAATAGTCAAATTCTATCTAGCTTATTAAACCCTTAAGCTCCTCGCCTACGTGTTGAACTGGATACGTCATACAAACAAACTCAAAACTGTTAACTCAAAACAGTTTATTGCAAATTCCATATTTCAAAATCCCTTACTACCAAATTCACAATCTAGAGACTAATAACGAATTGACAACTCAAACAAATGGGCTTGCTATCCGAATTCAAAGTCTAAATCCAAAATTGTTAGGATTAATGTTTCCTTAACTTAGTACCGACAGTACAAATAGTTAGTACTGACAGTTATACTTAGTACCGACAGTACAAAGTATTAAGTACTGTTATTTAGTTAGTACCGTTAGTAGAAAGTTAGTTAGTACCGTTGAGAAGATATTTAAAAGATATTTATGAGATATTTTAGAAAAAGATATGTAAGCCTTTTAGGGTTATCCTTAGTATATAAAAGGATCACCTTTGGCATAGTTAGACGTATGTTGAATATATATGAACAGAAGAAGATTACAGAGATATACACAAGTTTAGCAAATCATATATCATAGTTAGCAATCTGTAATCCTCAAGAACATACTAATAAATTTGTTATTCAGTTGTTCATTGTTCTTCTTAGTACCTGTGTTAAGATCCCGCATTAACACATAGTATTTACATAGTCATATGTTTCTACTTAGTCGTTTGTATTTTATAATCTTGGCTATCATCTTTTAGGATGCAAGAATCCATTCAGTTTATTAGACCTGCAAGTGGTATCAGAGCTTTAGAAACTATGAATAAGAAGAACAGATATCACCAGTTATTCATTCCAAACCTAACAGATCTAAACATGTCTGGAAACACATGAAGAGAATCCACCACCCACACACCTCCACCAGCAACACAACAAACACAACACAACAAATTCCTCATACGTCTCAACAATAAAGCTGCCATATTCTCAAAATGGAGAATATGATATATGGGCTATGAAGATGGAACATTATTTGGCTCATACAAACTATCCAATCTGGGAGGTTATCCAAAATGGAAATGGTCCTATGTCAGTCACAACTGATACAACATGACAAATTAAAATTTTGCCTCCTAAGACAGCAGAAGAAGTAGTGGCCAGAGAAAGAGAAAGAAAAGCTAGGTAACTTGCTAATGGCCATACAGAAGATCATCTAGCTAAATTCCATAAGATGACTGATGCAAAAGAAATGTGGAATGCCATCAAATCCAGATTTGGTGGAAATGATGAATCCAAAAAGATGCAGAAGTACATCTTGAAGCAACAGTTTGAAGGATTCACTGTATCCAACACAGATGGGATTCACAAAGGCTATGAGAGATTCCAAAGTCTTCTCAGTCAGTTAGAGATTCATGGAGCAGGTGTATCTACTGAAGATGCAAATCAAAAATTTCTAAGATATCTACTTCTGCTTGGTTACATGTTCCTTAATTATGAGGAACAAACCAGGAATGGACAGTCTCAGTTTTGATGACTTGTACAACAATCTGAGAGTCTTTGAAAATGATGTAAAAGGCTCTACTGCATCATCTTCCAACTTGCAAAATGTAGCATTTGTTTCTGAAAACACCAGCAGTACTAATGAAGTTAGTACCGCTCATGGTGTTTCCAATACTTCTGGTCATTATTCAAAGCATGAACAAACATCATCATTCTTCCTGCTTGACAAGTCAATCAAGATTGTCTCAAATGGATCATGAGGTACTTAGGACGGTTGAATGAATATGACCTTGAAGAAATGGACTTAAAATGGCAAGTGGCAATGATCTCCATGAGAATAAAGAAGTTCTTCTAAGAAGGGCTGTAGAAAGCTACTGTTTGATGCAAAAGAAACTGTTTCGGTTGTGATAAAACCAAGTGAATGCTACATACTTGCCACAAAACAGGGCATTTTGCAAGAGAGTGTAGAACAAAGGAAGATAACAGAAGGATGGATGGATGGAATCCAGGAAATAAAGATGGGAGCAGAACTGGAAAGAAAGAAGAGTCTAAAGCATTGGTGACAGTTGATGGAGAAAGTGTTGACTGGACAACTCATTCAGAAGATGATGAAAATTATGCTTTCATGGCTAGCAACAGCTCAGGATCAGACACACAGGTACCTTCCTGTTCAAATGAGTGTAAAGAGTCTTATGCTAACCTTAAAAGACTATATGATGCTCAGAGAGAGCAACTTAGTGATGCTAGCGTAGAGATAAAGGCTTATACTCAAGGTCTTAAGAAAGTTGAAGCACAGTTAGTTGCCCATCAACAAGGTCAACTTTGGTATGAACAAAAAATCAAATTTATGAAAATAGATTTAGATGATAAAACAGATGTTCTAACATACCATAAGAAATTGTTGGCTAAAGCTCAAAAAGAAAAAGATGATTTAGAAGTAATAGTAGACAAATGGAATCATTCTTCAAAAAATCTTGGTAAAATTATAAATCATCATATGAGTGCCTCTGATAAATTTGGGCTAGGGTATGGTGATTACAGATATAGTGGGAATTTGAGTTATGAAAATGAAGTTTCGCAAAGTGTCTTTAAGTGCAATAAAAGTGATTCTGAAAATCCACCTTTGCATAAAAGGCTTGTTAAAACATGTGAAATGCAAGCTGTACCCCCACCCATGACAGGGAATTATTTGCCCTCTGGACCTGATATTGAAATAGATGACTCACAATATACATATGGTCCAGAAAAGACTCAACCAAGTGAATCTGAATCCCAAACAACTGAACTTGATACCTGTGACTCTAACATTAGTACAGAAACTTCTGAATTAGTGTCTGAACCAGTTGTCAATGAATCAAATATAGAAGTTCAACCTAAGGTTTGGTCTGATGCTCCTATCATTGAGGAGTATGAATCAGATAGTGATGATGAGTATGTGTCAGTACAAACTAAAGGACTTGATACACCTAGTTTTGTATCTGCAAGTGATAGAGTACTCCATAGAAAATAGTAAGATCAGTCTACACATAGTCAAAAAACCTCTGGTTAACAACACAAAGAGTTGGGCAAGTGTTTACTGAAAGAGCCATGTTTGGTCTGTGGATAGTTTTAGTCATTTAATATAGAGATTTGATTATCTTTGTAAATTGGCTAAAATAGTTGAATCTAAAAAACAAAATATGTCTAAGGGTAATGGACAAAGGGATGAGGAAACCATCATGGAACAATGTTCAATGGGTAAATAAAACAAAATCAATATGTTCTTTAGCAGAATAAAACAAGAACTGAAAATAATCAAGTTTCATAATGCTAAAGCTAGCAGTACTAACCAATTTTAGTACTTGCTAGACAAATATGTTAAAGACAGACAGTATACCTAGCACTGCTCTGAAAGTTATACTGTCAATCCCCATTGTTGAAGGTGCTTAGAACAGCAAATGTTTTTCACAAAACTCTTTCACCATCATCAAGGCTTTCAAAAAGAACAACAGTATTAAGAACAAATTTTCAAACCAAAAAAGTTTTTAATGTTAAGGTAAAGAAGCGTATGTTGGGGTGAAAATGGGACATGACTGTTAAGTCCTCAGCAGGTTGTAAATGGAGAACACCAGGATACAACAAAATATTCTCTCCAAATACATGGTGGATCTAGCTTATAATTTATTCAACTTCAAAGATCCACTAGGCAGACTCAGCCAAACAGGCTTGGGTCCCTATGAGAGTCTATTCTATTTCTTTTTAAATGTGCGGATAAGTCCACACTAGAAATCTAAGCATAATGGAATTATTGGTTAGTAGATGTTCCAGGCACATGACAGGGTAACAAGGCTTACCTTGTGACTTTCAAGACTTTATAGGTGGGCCCTGTTGCCTTTGGAGGTAGTAAAGGCTATTTTACTGTAAAGAAAATAAAAACTGGTAGTTAGATTTTGAGGATGTAAGCTTTGTGAAAGAACTTCAGCATTTCAATCTCTTTTTTTCTATGCTCACTATGTGTGACATAAAAGAACATGGTTCTGTTTACTGACTTGAATGTCTTGTTTTGTATACTGATTTTTTAAGTTACACTGATGAAAATAAATTATTACTAAAGTCCCGGACAAAAACACATATGTACAGTTCAATTAGAGGGACTTTGTTCCTTTATGAGGTTTGGCTTGTTTAATTGCAAAGGGCTACATCTGAGAATCTAACTTTATGGCATAGGATGTGGGTCTTCGTTAATTCAAAAAACCTAAACAGAATGTGAAGGGTAACCTTGTACAGAGGTTGACATACAAAGCTCTTTCAAATGACCACACTGTGTTGCTTGTCAGAGTGAAAGCAAAACAAAGCTTCTTGTAAGGCCCAAGTTAGTTAGCTCTATTAGCCCAAACATATCATCTTCTTCTTTATGGACTGTTTTGGACATACATCTGTCAGAGTGCATAACCATCAAGACTAATTGTTTGGTATCACTAATGTTTTTAGCAGATTTAGTTGACATTTTTCTTAAGAAACTAAGGATGAAACAAGTGCAATCCTTAAGGACTTTATAAGACAAATAGAGAACCAATTGAATCAAAAGGTTAAAATTATTAGATGTGATAATGGAACAGAATTTAAAAACAGGGATATTATTGAATTTTGTGGGTTAAAAGGGATCAAGAGGGATTACACAACTGCAGAACTCCACACAAATATGGAGTTGTGAGAGAAAGAATAGGTCCCTTATTGAAGCTAGCAAGGACCATGCTTTGCAGATTCATTTTACCTACACACTTTTTGGGCTGAAGCATTTAGTACTGCTTGTTAAGTTCTAAACAGGGTATTAGTGGGACCTAGCCTCATAATAAGACATCCCTTATGAACTTTTTAACTGGTAGGACACCAATATAAGTTAATATTAGATCCTTTTGGGTGCCATGTGACCATCTTGAACACCATAGACCACTTGGGCAAGTTTGTTGGAAAATCTGATGAGGGATTTTTGGTTGGGTATTCTCTACAAAGCAAGGCTTTTAGAGTATACAATTTAGTAACCAAAAGAGTTGAAGAAAACCTGCACATAAACTTCTTAGAGAACAAACCAATGTTGCAGGGAAGGACCCAATTGTCTTTTTGATCTTGATTATTGACTGATTATAAGTGAACTTATAATTATGTGAGATAGAGAATCAAGCTAAAACCTGCTTGCAGGTCATCAAGAAATTAACCATAATAACGGGTTCAAATGACAAGATTGATGCTGGGGATTTTTTTTCTGAAAAAAGTAGGATGAATCTGATCAAGGTACTGCTTTGACTGCCATTTGGCATTCCTATTCTTATTCATACTTTTCTGCTTCCAAAATTAGATATTAAGAGATGTGAGGTCCAAGAGAGGAATGAACACAGTCTTTATGGTTGATTTTGCAGTCTTCGAAGCTGATAAGGTAGGCTAGAGAGGAAAGCTGAAGCTATCTGGTTGTGTCTAGAACATAAGAAACTGAGAACTGGGTTACTCTAGGCAGGAGCTGCTTAGTCTAGCTGTTCTATCCATTTTTAGTAATGTTTGCTAATCTGACTTATGATAGCGGTTATTACAACGTGTTTATTCTGTTTGCTTACATGTTTGTAATGCCTGTCACTAATGTGGGTCGTGGCGAGGGCTGACACATCCATTGCCTCCTTGTTGATTGAATTGTTTTTACGCCTATGGTGGTTTTGTATGATTGTGTAGGGTGTATTTTTTTTTTAGGGGTTTTTAATTATTGATTCGGTTTTACTTTATACAAAAAAAAAACACCAATTATTTTTATTTTAATTAAACTAAAAAAAAATAAAAAAATAAAACAAAATATTTAAAAAAAAAAAAACTAAAATACTGATGGTATCTTTAAACATTCATCTTTGATGATGAGGGTGCAGAGGCTGACTTCACAAATTTGGAAAAACTTGTTAATGAATGTTAGTCCTATTCCCACATCAAGAATTAATACCTCTCACTCTTAACACTTATTATAGGAAGATCCAAAATCAGCAGTACAAACAGAAGCAAAGTGAATAAAAGTTCTGAAAGCTCATGCTTTTGTTAGTTATGTCAAATAGCAAGGATAGAAAACAATCTATTTGGACATATCATCATGGTTTATTTGCTTGTTTTCTATCTCAACTTGGAACCCAATGTTGATTTCAGAAGCTCTTGAAGATGAAAGTGGGTTGATGCTATGCAAGAGAATTGTTGCCGTTTGAGATTCAAAAAGGTTTGGATCTAGTAGATTTGCTTATGGGGAAAAAAGGCTTTCGGTAAAAGTGGGTGTACCGAAATAAGAAGGATATAGAAGAAGTGGTTGTTAGGAATAAGGCTAGAATTGGTTGCTCAGGGGCACACATGCAAGAGGAAGGAATAGACTATGATGAGTTTTTGCTCCTGTGGCTTGTCTTGATGCCATTTTGGTCTTTTTAGCTTTTGCCTCATACATGGGCTTTTGTCTTATTCAGATGGATGTTGAATAGTGCTTTCTCTATGGCAAGATTGTGAAGAGGTATAAGTGTCTCGACCACCAGGTTTCTGGATCCAAGTATCCTGAGAAAGTCTAACATAGTGGTTAAAGCTATGTATGGGTTTCATTCAAGCTCCCAGAGGCATGGTATGTACTTTATCCAATTTCTTGTTGAAGAATGGATACAGAAGAGGGACAATTGACAAAACTCTTTTCCTAAAGAAGGACAAACATGATATCATTTTAGTTCAAGTCTATGTGGATGATATCATCTTTGGGTCTACAAAGAAGTCTTGGTGTGATGAGTTTGAGGCATTGATGAAGAGTAGATTTCAGATGAGTTCAATGGGAGAGCTCACTTTCTTTCTTGGCCTACAAGTCAAACAGAAACCAAATGGTATATTTATTAGCCAGGATAAGTATGTTGCTGAAATCCTGAAGAAGTTTGACTTTGCAAGTGTTAGAATGCTGTACACAATTTGTTAACTCAGAAGCCTTTAGTCAAAGATGAGGAAGCCAGTGATGTTGATGTCCATCTCTATAGGTCAATGATTGGCTCCTTAATGTATGTGACTGCTTCTAGGCCTGACATTATGTTTGCAGTCTGTGCTTGTTCTAGGTTTCAAGTCACTCCAAAGACCTCTCATTTAAGTGCTGTCAAAAGAATTTTTAGGTACCTAAAGGGCAAACCCTCACTGGGCCTTTGGTATCCTAGAGAGTCTTCATTTGACTTGGAATCCTACTCAGATAGTGATTATGCTGGAGCAAATCTTGACAGGAAATCCACAACAGGAGGTTGTCAATTTCTTGGCAGGAGACTCATTACTTGGCAATGCAAAAAGCAAACCATTGTGGCCACTTCTACTACAGAAGCCGAATATGTTGCTGCTGCAAGTTGCTGTGGGCAAGTATTATGGATTCAAAATCAAATGTTAGATTATGGGTTCAACTTCATGAACACAAAGATCTACATTGATAATGAAATCACCATTTGCATTGTAAAGAATCCAGTATATCATTCGAAGACAAAACATATTGCTATTAGGACCACTTCATACTGAGATGCTTAAATGAGAAGAAAATCATACAGGTGCTTAAGATCCTCACTATGACAATGTAGTGATCTATAACCAAGACATTTGATGTTAGATGATTTCTGGTTCTTGGTTGTTTCAATTGGGATGATAAATCCATAAGCTACATTGGTTAAAGGGAGGCAATATGAATGGGTCATCTGTGGATGAAAGAGGTAAAACACACCATGGCAAATCAAACTTGTTCCAAGAAACCCCTAAAACCTTATGCTCCACCTTTCTACCCATCAAGATTCAACCACCATCATGCAAGCAGAACAAACTGTACCAACAAGTGGTCCGTACACTTTTGGTCACAAACTGGACAAGAAACTGTAGTGTACCTAATCGTAAACCTAAGACAAAACCTCGTTTTAACGGGGTGCTAATGTTGTTTATTAAGAAAAACAAAATCAATCGTGAGACTGGAAATAGCATGTTGCATTTCGAAAGAGTTGGGCTTGTGTTCAAGTGTAAGTAAGTTTGCTCAAGTTGTTCGTGCTTGGTTTAAGAGTAAAAATTCTCTTGTGAAAGATTTTGGAAGACATGAGATTATGTAGACCTTCAAAGATGTATTTGCTGGTGTGGGTTCTCCCACCAGAGACGAGTCTATGTATGTTTGACAACAAAGGGGGATGGTTCTCATTAGCAACTAGTTTAATAGCAAGCAATTTCAGTTTAGAGATTTGTTGCTTTTTAAATAAGTACTACTATTAGTAGAATATGTTGGCAACTGTTAGTGTGTATAGTTGTATAGTTTTTTGGTTATGTGATACATATTATACTAGATGTGATGCTTGTCAACACTTAAGAGATAAGAAGTCATTGATGACAGCGTTTCTGGATGGGCTGAAGCTTTCCTGATACTTTACATTGCTCCTTTTATGTTTGGACAAAGTAGTACGACCAGGCAAAGTTAGTACCGCTATGAGCAAAGTTTGTATTTGCGAAAGAGGTCGTTGGAGAAAATTACCGCCAAGGGTACATAGTGCTAAATTGGGAACATAATTTCTTTTAAATTTGGTCTCCAAAACCTAATAAGAATCCATCTCAATCGAAAACTTACTCAAGCAATCTCTCTTATCTGACAATTCTTCAGTACAAAGACCTAATCTCTCTTTCTGCGATCTCATCTCTTCTATGACAAAATGGTCTGCTCTTGAGTCTCTGTCCTAAAGCACAACATGATGCATTACTTGGAAAAGACTAAAGGGAATGTAGGAGTTTCATGAAGTCTTGATTTTCTTCGGAGAAGTTATATTTATCTGCGTCACTGTATAGTCCTGTTGTTTCGTCACTTTCATTGAAACAGTTTTGGACGTTCTGCTAAGTCCAAGAACAATAAACAATGTTAGGCTACATTTAATGACATAGTTGATGGACGTTTGTGTCTTTCTATGAGGCATCAATTCCGAAATGATCTTATTTTTGTTGTTGGCTGATAGGATGGACTCATTACCAAATCAACTATCTTGTTGCTATTCAGTATGGGATATGAGGGGAATTTAAATGTGTTAAACATTTCATAATGCTTTGTTTTCTCACCCCAATAGAGGTTTTTATTTCACCACAATTAATTATTGTATTAAGTTCAAAAAAGTACCTCTTGGGATCAAATTCCTCAATTTTTGCACTGCTGTCTTTTGTTTATACAACTAATCAACAAGTACAATTTTTCCAAATTATATTTTTGATGGTATGCTTAGAATCTAGAGGTTAAGAAGAAAGTTGTCATGTATCCCGTTTTATTTCTTCTATTTTTAGGTAGATAAATTAGCAAATATATATGTCCTTTAGATCACATTTCATGTAAATAGTTTAACTAGTAAAGTTTTTTATTTTTATGATTTAAGGAAGGCAGACATTTCTCAGGTATAGCTTTCACCTTTGTTTTGTTACTTGTTGTTCCAACAACTCAGGATGAGGATTGCTTCATCAGAAAGACTATCTTTTGTTGAACAACCATCACCATCCCCTGCTCCCACTAGGAAGTACCATTTGAGCCACACACTGAATTCATCTCCCTGCTCACACTAGTGAGGTACCCATTTGAGCATCAGCCTTGTCCCATCCCAAGGACTTTCACCCATCTGCTTCCATTCCTGATTCATCCCAAAAACCTACTGGTGAGAATATTGGAGTTTCATTCATCCAATGATACATCCCTTTCAGGGAATGAGGTTGTCATGACTCTCCAAAATGTTTCTTTGATCTTTGTATCTCTTTATGTCAAAGTTTGCAGATCAGCCAAAGAAATCACCTCTCTTGAAGGCTAAGATCACAAAGCTCAAGAAGCAAGCTAAACCTGTCATCAAACATTTTAAAGCATATCTGAAGAGTGTCTCATTGCAACATAGACACCTAAGGAAGAGCTTCTCAAAGAAAAATAGGGTGCACAAAGAGTCTGTATCCAAACAAGGGAGGAAGATTGCAAAAGGAGAATCATCATTTCAAAGAGATCCTCTGTTTGATGAAATGCCTGAAGATAAGATTGATCACATGGAAACAGAAAATGCTCAAAGTGAAGGGAGGACAAAAGAAATGGTGGATGAAGAAAAGGAGATTGATGAAGTTAGACTTAGTACTGATGATGAAGTTAGTACTGTCAAGGAAGGAGTTAGTACCGACTTTGAAAAAGTCAGTGCTGACAGGCCAATAGTTAGTACTAACGGATCCAAAGTTGGTACTGATGAACAAGTTGAAGGTACTGAAGAGATCTTTAAAAGTACTGAAGAGCAAAAAGAAGGTTCTGAAGAGAAAGTTGAAAGTACTGCTGGGCAAAGAATAGGTACTGAATATCAAACTAAGGAAGAAATTGATA
>BQNB010107727.1:0-23106 GCA_026074375.1 Tanacetum coccineum | reverse complement strand
TTTTAAGAAAGCAAGTAAAATCTCGAGTTTGAAGGGGGTTTTGTTTTATAGCTAATTAACTAATTAACTAATAAACTAAATTAAATATAAACTAACTATGTGGAAACTCGTATAGGTAAACAAACATGTTCACTTAATCATGCACTACTCCTTAGTTTGCTCTTCCTAATCCTATTGCTTTGTCACACTTGTGATGTAATGTGTAAGTATTTCCTAATTCATGAACGAATTACACGAACCCGCCGTCTATGTAATATTCCGTTAAGGCAACGCACAAGTAAGGTAGTATGAAGACTATTACAAGGCCCCTAAGAGTACATTACACGCATTCAAACACTTAAAAGGTGATCAACCATATTAGGGCAAGGTAGTATGAAGACTGTTGCGATGGTATCCTTTCTACACAATCATGTTTCCCTAGACGTCTTCGCAAGCAATTAAGAAGCTAGTTTTCTAGAGCCTAACGCGCACACTCATCAACAAGAAGCAATATTAAAAGGATTTACAAACTAAGTTTCATGCAATCATAAGCAAACACTAATAAATCTAGCCTAACATGTTAAAGGAAAGCGAAGAACAACAATTAATCAAACAATAAGACATATCGAAGCATTAAAGGGATAGAAGATCTTAACTTGATTAAAACATGGAGTTAAGGTGGATAAAAGAGGGTTTAAGAACCCTAAAATCGACCTAAGATCTGATAATACTCGCACTCTAAATATGACTCCCAAGTTCCACACTTAAAACCCTAAAACTGAGTTTGTATTTATAATAAAACAATCGTGACGACGTCGCTTGTAAGTTGCGACGTCGTCTCCATGCCGAATCTTCTTAGGGTTTCTTTAAGTCGGCTACTTCAGACGTCGTCGCTTTGATGTCCAGACGCCGTCACAAAGAATAGTGGTGCCGTCTCCAGCCGTTGTATGGCTTTTCTTCATCGATTTTGGTGTAGAGTTGTAATCTCGTCTGTTTCTTCCCAAAATGAGCCAAAGTGACGTATATTTCCTCTGAATGCCATCCAAGTGCTAAAAACACAAAAAGAAACTGTTACTCCTTGGGTGTTACGTACCCTATTTTTTACCAACAGTTAAACATACTCCAAAAACCCTAACAAACTTCGAACCCTATTCCACATCATGACAGGTTCGGACACCTTGCAACCTACTCCTCTTTCCGAGAAACTCAATTTGGTTACGCATCATCACCTTTTAACCCGGGTGCCGGTTAAGCTTGATCTTGACAACTAGAATTACGGGTCATGGGAATACTTCTTTGATCAATTATGTGAAAGTTATGATGTTGACAAGTATCTTCGTAGCGATACTACCGATACTAGTTCGAGTTCTTTGGCACCCCTCACGCCCGAAGAGCTCAAGGTTGATAAGATTGTGCTATCGTGGATACTTTTTACTCTATCTGACTCTCTTCGTGCTCGGCTTGTTGTGATGCGTCCTAAGTCGGCTAGGGAAGCATGGGGCCTTATCTCTGAAATTGTCAAGGACAATAAAAGGTCCCGAGCTAATGCATTGAAGGCTGAGTTACGGTCCATCAAGCTTGGAGATCAAAGTATGGAGTCTTATTTTTAGAAAATTGACTCACTTGTTACCATCCTCACTAGTCTGGAAGATCGTGTTAATTAAGAAGGATGTGATCACTTTGCACTGAGGGTCACCCCGAAAACATACAATCAAGTTTGTGGGTACATGCATTGGAAGGATACCTTTCTCGATCTCAAAATGGTACGTTCGTTGTTAATTTCCGAAGAAATACCTTTGAAGTCTAAGGCTCTTACTTTGCCTGTGGACTCTTCCTCCTCCAATGTATCTTGTGGCAGAATCCGGGTAGATAACCGCGCCCAACTTCTATACGTCAAGTGTAAATATTGAAGGCCTTGCCCTTAAATTTGCTAAGGGAACATGTCATTTGGATGATTTTCTTGTCGTTGTGTTGCATGATGCTAATGCCCGTGTAGGCACGTCTAATAGTACCATAACAAGGTGTGGGACTAATACAAATAATACTAATGAGCTTCTGAATAAATTACTTAATCAATTAGGAAATTTGGGTCTTCATCCTACTGTAGCTAAGACCACTACACATACACCACCTCCTGTTGCTTTTGTTGCCAGCCCGTCCCCTACTTACAGCCCACCAGTCGGCCCAAGCCCACTTTACCCACCTGGCTTCGCACCTTAGGCCCAAGCCAACTCTTCTTATTATCCCACTGGGCTCCTAACTGCACCAGCCTAACACATGCCTAATGTCCTAAGTGCGCCGCAGCTTTATGGTTCTTCAGTTTTGGGCCAGGCCCAACAGGTTCAGTCCAATGCTAATGGGTCAGCAGTAACTTCGGGCCAAGCCACGGTACTACTCCATGCTTTCACTACCGGGACACTCCATGACCCCTCTACCGGCGCATGGAATATGGATACAGGTGCTAGTTCTCATTTAAATAATTTTGTTCTTAGTTTAAGTGATGTTTTTAATTCATGTATGTATTCATCTGTTTTGGTTAGTGATGGGCATTCCATACCCGTCTCTAATACCACCATAGCCTTTTTGCAACACCCTCAAAACACTCATCTAAACAAAGTGCTTATCACTCCACATATAGTTAAAAACTTGATTTAAGTTTCATCAATGTGTTTTTGTGGATAAAGATTTTTACTATTGAATTTGACTCATTTGGTTTCTCTATTAAGGACTTCATGACGCGTCGGTTCTTCTCCGATGTGATAGCACGGGAGATCTGTATCCTGTCACGGCTCCTTCTCCTATTCCATATGCGTTTCTTGTAAGTCAACATATGTGGCATCAGCGACTTGGTCATCCAGGAAGTGAAGTGCTTCGTCGTCTTCTTTCTAATAATGTTATTTCATGTAATAAAGAAAAGCCTCCCGGTCTTTGCCATGCTTGTCGGCTTGGTAAACACGTGAGGCTTCCTTTTGTCAATTCTAGTACTATTGTTTCTTCTTGTTTTGACATTGTTCACTCAGATGTGTGGACTTCGCCCATACCGAGTCTTTCTGGTTATAAATATTATGTTTTGTTTTTGGATCACTATTCTCAGTTTGTTTGGGTTTATCCTTTATATCATAAATCTGATGTATTGTCTAAGTTTGTTTTATTTCGCAATTATGTTCGCACTCAATTTAAGTGTGAAATCTGTTTATTTTAGTGTGACCATGGTGGTGAATTCAACAACCGTAAACTTCATGACCTATTTTCCACTAATGGAATTCAATTTCGTTTTTCATGCCCCAAGACCTCCCAACAAAATGGTAAGTCTGAACGTATGGTTCGAACATTAAATAATATCATTCGAACTTTACTTTTCCAGGCCAATCTTCCACCAACATTTTGGGTCGAGGCTCTTAACATGGCCACTCGCCTCCTTAACATTTTACATTCCACTGCCATTGCCAATGACGTTCCCTTTACTCGTCTACTTGGGACCTCGCTTGATTACAGTCTTTTACGCACTTTTGGTTGTCTGTGCTATCCTCACTTATATCATACAACCAAATTTGAACCCCGTGCCACACCCTCCATTTTTTTGGGACATGCCTCCAATCACCGTGGATATAGATGCCTTGATTTGAACACTAACAAAATCCTCATCTCACGACACGTAACATTTGATGAAACGGATTATCCATATGAGTCCCGCTAAACTTGTCACGAGGCCATCCTATGATTTCTTGATAACCCCAGATCCTTACATCACGTTTCCATTTTTTTCACCCTCTACTACTACTCTACCAGCATCACTGGGCTTAACCACCCACATCCTACGGCTCAGCCCAACATCACCTTGCATGGACCCAACACCACTCCACCTACGGTTTACTCTCCACAATACAAACAATACATCTCACAGTTAATTAAAAGCAAAGAACGGTTAATCAAACAATACATAGGCATATCAAAAGATTAAAGGGATAAAAGAACTTCACTTTAATTAAACATGGAGTAATGTTGGATACGAAAGGGTTTAAGAACCCTAAATCTGTTTGCTCTAAGGCACCAAATCGTACCCTAAGTATTACCTACGAATTCCCCACTTAAACCCTAAAAATAAAGGTTGTGTATATAAGAAAATAGTCGCGATGATGTCGCTTGTTAATTAAGACGCAGTCAACCCGCAAATATTCTATGGGCTTCTTGTTGTAACACTAATATCAATCGCACACATAAAGATGAGAATAAAGAAATCTACAAAGAGAAAGAGGGTTTAGAGAGAGAAAGAGATGGAGAGCAAAGTGTTGATCCCAAACCTAGATCGATTCCTTAGGTTGTCTAAGGTTAAATTGCCTCGGATAAATCTAAAATAACTTGTTGTAGAAACTTTGTATGTATATTAAAGTGTATGCGGAATCTACACCTTAATACCTAGAAGTATTATGAATAAAACAGTAATCTTGAACAAACAAAGATATAACCAAACGCTCCAATATTATTAGATCAATAATACGAGTACTCTTCACTTAGTACTAGGGTTTACAACCTTGAAGCTTTTCTTAATCGACTTTGACAACTATGAAGACTTATATGCAAAACTGATATCCCAACTAATGCCCTAGAGCCTCCTTTTATAGACTAAGGAGTCCTAGTCGGCTTACAATACATTCCTAAGATATCTTAATCTTTTCTAAACATAAACGTAATCTTTTAAATAAATACATTATGTATAAACTTTGTACCATAATTATCACAATACTTATCATCCACAAGTATTCCTTGTTCTCCAAACAAACTGTATCTCTTTTGCAATTCGTCGGTTATCCTCGTCCGTAAGAAAGTCTTCAAGCAGTTGTAATCCTTTCACCATTAGCACTAATAAACATAAGCAGTAGTAACATTAGTACTAGCAGTACTAATATATACTAACAGTAGTAACTTGTACTAGCAGTCTTAACATTTACTACTAGCAGCACTAACTACTTAGCTTATATTTTAGTCTTCAACACTGAGCAGTCTTAACTTCAACTAACAGCAGTAACTTTATGCTATCAGTACTAAATTATACTAACAGTAGTAACTAGCAGTGGTAACATTATACTACCAGTACTAACCACTTAGCATAATTTCCATTATGTACCTGAGCAGTAGTAACTTCTAAGAATCCATGAAGTCTTTTAAGTCCCAACAATCCTCCCCTAAACTTGATGTTCATCTTCTGAATCTTCAAGTTTCTTCTTTAAAAGTATCTTCCTATACTCATGAAGATGCATTCAGAACCTTTCATTGACCTTTTATGTTGTTTTACCCATAAGCTTTAGCAGCTGATAGCACAATCTCATTTGAATGATTAGTTTGAATTTCTGTGTTTAGCATATTGGTGAAAGTAATTGGTGTGATGGGATATCTCTTTTCAACCAACATAAAAATGTGGACATTTTCAAACCTTACAAAGTGGACTCCAGATGAATCAATCAACTTCCAAATGGTCACCCTGTATCCTTGTAAATTTCTCCATACATCACTCCTTATATCTGGTTCAAACATGACTTTCAAAATCCCCCATAACACTCTTTTCAATTCAATCTTCAGGCCTTATATCACCATACTTTGTCTTGACTAACCTCCAAAGAGCCTCCAAGTCTTCTCTGTCTATACCCTGTAGCATCCTTATCATTGAAGAGTATCTCTTAGAACTATCCTATCTCTCTTTCAACTGATAAGTACCATCCATACTTCTTTAATGAAGCTTATAAGCAATAATCCATAGTGGTTTTGGTAGCAAGTGTAAATCACAATCTAATTCTTCCATCCTTTTAATCACCAATGCTTCTTCATCCGCTCACTACATCATCATCCTTCAACTCTTCAACTTCATCTGACTCTTTTTCTTCCCCTACTCTTTGTTTCTTTAAGGATTCTTACTGTTGCTCTTTTCCTTCTAAGCATCTTCTTTCTGCTGCCTTTAGCTGTCTCCTCACTACCTTCTACCTTCTTTTCACTTCTTTCCTGTACCTCAGAACCCATAGCCACAAAGGTATGTTACCCTCCTTCATTTCCTTTGTCAAACAGCTTGATTTCATCAAAACTCTTTCCTTTAACAGTTTGTATAGTATATATCCGACCCATGTGCTAAGAAGTAGACATAGAGTTCTCTTTTGTGCCTTTGTAGGAGTCTGTTTCCTCTTTACTTGTGCTATGGAGTGTAGCAAAATATTTTCTTCTTTTCTCCATTAGTTCCATAAATAGTTTTGCTTTTTCTTCATCTGTCAACTCTGGTCTTTCTCTTGATTGGAGTCTCTCAGCCAACAATCTATCAACCTCCATCATAGCTTGTTTATTTTCCCATGATTCAATCAATGCTATGTTGGCTTCTTCTTCTTGTTTCTTTGCTAGCCTTTGCTCTTCTATTAATTCAGCATCCAACTTAGCTTGAATATCTCTTGCAACTTGTTCCTCAAGAGCAATTTGATCTTTTCTATTTAAAGGAACTTCAGGCTCAATCATAATACCTTTTCCTTTATTTTAGAACTTGAAGGTTGTGTCTCTTGTGGAACTCTGAACTCACTTGGCTCTTTTACTACTACCCCTCTAGCCTTGGGTCTTGTAGTTGTTGTTGTTGTAGCAGCAGTAGTAACAACTTTAGGCTTAGCTGCTTTAATCTGTATAAGTGTCTGAGCCAAAGTGATTTCCTCAATAGTTGTAGGAGCAACACTATCTTCAACATTAGCAGTAGGAACTGCTTCACCAGCAGTACTATCATCATTCTTAGTAATCTGTTCATCTTTCTCATTAACTTTAGCTTCCACAAGCATCTCATCATCCTCCAAAACTCCAGTATCAAACATCAATTCATCATCCTGTCTTTCTTGAGTTTCATTAACTAAAGTTACCTCAACATCAGCATCAATATCTGCAATACTCCTCCCCTGTTTGGATGCATCTTCAGAAGCACCCAAACTCTCCTAATCTTTAGAGGACTCAACTCTCCAAGACATACCAACTTTCCTTAGTCTCTTCAAACCTGTAGGTCTTGACATTTTCTTCCTTTCCAACCTCTGTATCCTCTTCTTCAAAGCAGCAATCTCCTTTGCTTGAGCATCCTTTGCTTTTTCTAAATCAAGAACCCATGTTTGCAATTTGGTACATAAAACCATCAAATTAGTTAGTTGCATGCTATCCTCACTACTAGGTTGTAGATCATTGGAAGGTATGTGTATACTTTCCTCATGCTCTGTCTCATCTTGAGGAACCTCTGGCTCCTGTCTTTGAGCCTTCTGAGATGGTTGCTTCTTTTTGGGTTGGGAAGATGAAGATGGTTGATCATTAATGGGTATTTGTGTAGAATCAGTTGGATGATCTGAATCCTCACCCACTTCTTTAGAAACTTGAACCATCATAGTATCAAATAAAGGTGTTATTCTCCCAGAGAAATCCTTTCCAGCTCTCTTCATATTGGCAAAAACTTTCTTTGTGTGAAAGGGGTTAACAAAAATCTTCTTATGAGTTGACATATCTCTAAGTTGTTGATTAATAAAAACTTGTAGAAAACATGGATACATCAAGAATTTGACTCCTCCATCTAAATGTTTCACCATTGCATCAAAGATGTACTTAGAGAGATTAAACTTCTGATTTGTTGCCAAGCATATGATCAAAGAAGCCATAGAACTACTGAACTCATTCCATGCATTGGATTTAGCACTTAAGCATTGTGTAATAGTGTGAATGAAATACTTCCAATGTGGAGAGAAAAAGGCTTTATAAAAAGTAAGCTTTTGAGAAGGCTTTTCATACCCCATACGTGCCAGTTCTTCAAAAATAGTAGCAGTTGGAAGACAATTAATACCTTCTGCATCATCCAAGTGAAGATCTTTCCTAATGCTTGACTCCGTAACAATAACCCTCTTCTTATCAACTAGGGCTTGTAACTGACGCACTCCATTAACTGTCTGAACCTTGGCAGTTGCCCAAAATTGTTCAATACAAGATGTGTAGATGATTGGATTGACTATTAAAGCATAATGAATAGAACTTGCTTTTAGGAAATCAATTATCTTTGCAAACCCATCACTTTCTTCGGGTTTTTCTAAGAACGTGACTACATTGTGCATTTCAGTAAACTTAGGGCTTGACATAATGATGATTTTGATGATCAAAGATGAAAATTAAATTTGGGTTTATGATTAAAGAGGATTTGAATGAATGAAATCGAATAAAGAAGTAAGTGAAACCCTTAATCGAAGTATTTATAAAATCACCCTCAACAGCAGAAACTTGATAGCAAAAACTTGAACTGGCAGCATCATATGCTTAACACGCTGAAACAAAATAACGGCAATACTAATTTAAGCCCTAACATCATTAACTTAGCTTAGCAGCATTAAGTTGAAACTAGAGCAGCAGTTAAAAAGAATACATCAGTAATCATTCTATTTATTCATTCCAAAAAAAAAAAAAAAAATATAACCAAAAAAAAAAAAAAACAAAGAAAAAAAATTCCAAAAAAAAAAAAGCCAACTTTCATCATCAAATTGGTTACCATACACTCTCTTCTGTTTTTTATGCTCACATCGTCTCTCCAATTCTTTTTGCTCACAAATCACTCATTTCTGTTTTTATGGACACATCTCTCTTATCTATTTTTAAGCTCACAAAAAACTCTTAATCTTTTGGCTTACCAAGACACTCTTTTTGTTTTTTTATATCGACAGGTTGTCCAAAATTCCATCCAGATTTAATATAGTATCCATACTGTCCTCCCCCACTTCCAAGTGTGTAACCTCTTGAGGAGAGGTGATCAAATGGATTGTTTAGATGGAATCTCAAACCTAGTTTGAGCGTTTACATCCCCTAATATGGTATCTTGGCATATGGGACCACTACCTGAACTAATTCCCTAAGGAGTTGATCCATTAAGTGTTGCCATGGATTGGGTCTTATTTGATGTTACCATTGTCCTGCTCTGCTTCTAAGCTAGAAGCAGTAGTGGCAACCCTTTCCATTCTGTCACCCAACTCTTTATGGACAGCCTCATCACCAACCTTTGTCAGGGGGACCACTAGACTGAGGTATCTTGGTATCCCGACCTCTTTTGATATGCCTAGACATGTTTTGATCCTTTTTGAACATACTTATGATATAACACATCCTTTTATCCATGCTTGTTGGTTGTATGAATAAGGAACCTCCCCTCAAACAATGCTTCAAGAGATAATAATTTTGAAACATTGCATCTTGGTGCCCATTCATCATTTTTTTTTTTTTTTTTTTTTTTTTAAATTTTTTTTTTTAAATTAACACATTAACATTTGTCCTGGCAAGTAATAATTTCTGCCTAGCAAGTATTAACAGTAAGTCGAACTAGCATTGACTCTGTCTTCAATAATTAGCAACAACATGCTCTACGCATCACAAGCACACTAGAAAAGACTAGATAGTACATGTGGGAAATTCATGAGAACTATTTTTATGCATAACCGATGAAATAAAAGTTAAAACACTGTGAACCAACCCAATTTCTTTCTTTAAAAGGTGAATCATTCAACATCAGGTATTCAACATGCTTTACCTGCAAATGTTAGTTCATAGCCAAATATACAAACTCCAAAACATTTTCTTCTTGACAACATTAACTATGACTAACTGTTTTAACAAACAGTTTTAAGGAAAACTAACAGTTTTAATTATACTTAACAGTATTAATTGAGAAAAACTAACAATATTAATCCTTTACAAAACTTTTACAAAAACATAAAGAGATATAGAAAGTTAAGGATTCAGCATTCCAATACTTGAGACCAAATGAAATCTCATGCATCAAAACCTTTTAAGAAGATCTGCAGCATTTAAATCAGTATGATTTTAAACCATTTGTATTAACTTTTTAGTGTTGCAATCTCTATAAAATTGATGCCTAATCTCTATAATGTTTTGTTTTAGAATGATAAACAGATTTTCAATAATAACGATAGTATGTTATATTGTCCGATATTAATGAACATGTTCTGAAATTGTAACCCATAACCAGCAATTGGGTTTGAATCCAGAGTACTTATCCACCAGCAATTAGCATCTACCACATAATTCATCATCAGTATGTAGAAGAGGCAACCCCAACAGTTTGCTTCATACAACTGCCAAGATATCAACCTGTTACCCAAAAAACTAGCAACCTCTAGTTGTAGACTTCCTATCTTGAGTTGCTCCAGCATAGTCACTATCAGTATAAGCAACCAGTTTAAATGGAGAATCCCTAGAATACCAAAGGCCTAAAGTTGGTTTGCCTTTCAAATATCTAAAAATCCTCTTGACTGCTAAGAGATGTGATGTCTTAGGAGTAACTTGAAATCTAGCACATGCACATACTGCAAACATGATATCTGGTCTAGATGCAGTGAGATACATCAAAGACCCAATCATAGATCTATAGAGATGTACATCAACATCATCAGCATCTCTATCCTTGACCAAAGGTTTTTCCAAATCAACAGGAGTTGAAGCAGACTTCACATCAGAGTAGTTGAATTTCTTCAAAATTTCAGCTACATATTTATCTTGACTGATAAATATTCCATCTTTCTTCTGTTGTACTTATAATCCTATAAAGAAAGTTAGTTCTCCCATAGAACTCATCTGAAACTCATCTTTCATGAGCTTCTCAAAACCAGTACATAACTCCTTGTTTGTTAAGCAAAAGATAATGTCATCTACCATATAACGAGTACAGAGGAAAAATATCTCCTTTTTGCTTCTTGATAAATAATGTCTGATCTATCTTGCCCCTTTTAAAACCCATTGCTTAAAAGATAGTTAGCCAAAGTTTCATACCATGCTCCTTGGTGCTGAATGCAAACCAGTAAAGTGCCTTGACACCTTGTAACTTTTGTCTGGACGGTCAGAGATCTTAAATCCTGGTGGGTTGAGTAACATAGACTTCTTCTCAATGGTTCCATATAAAAAGCACTCTTTACCATCATTTTGATACACCAGAAAACCCATAAAAGAAGCAAAGGCAAAAACAATCTTATTTCCTCCAATACTTGCCACAGGGTGCAAACAACATAAACAAATTCTTCATAATCAATACCTTCTTCTTGTCTTAATGACCTCGTGCAACTAACCCATGCCTTTATTTCCTAATCATAATTCCCTTTTATCTTTCGTGTTTATAAGACCCATTTTTTCAATGGCCTTCTTTTTTCATTAGGGAGATCCACCAGTAAATCCAAACGTGTTGATGTTTGAATTGCCAGAAGTTCTTCCTGCATTGCTTACCACCCAGGATGAAATAGATAGAGCTTTAAAAATGCTGTTGGTTCAATCTGTGATAGGAAACAAGCATATAAACAAAGAATTTTAGGGTATCATGTGTTTGCTGCACATAACAAACACATGCACTGTAAAAACCTATGTTCAGAAGTAGAGTTTTTGACATTCTTCTTGTCTGAACAATTGACTGCACTTCACCAATCACATTGTCAATTGGATGATCTTTATGTATTCTTGTATTGGGAGTGGTTGGAACGATATAGGAATTTGTAATGTTCCCCAAATCAACTTTTGGTTCTTCTTTAGTGTTGTCTTCTTCGTTTGGACTAGCAGTACTAACTGATGGACCAACAGCATTAAGTTTAAGACTACCAGTATTAACATCAGGCATTTATAGCTATCAGATCGTGGCTTGAGTACGCAAAAATTTCATTTCGGTGTATCCAATATTTTTGTTCCGACCAAGTATGAAGAAAGGATGCAAGATAACATACTATCATTTCCAATCTCCTATTTGAATATTGTAATTGAAGGAAGTAAAAAAATGGAAACCCTCTCTTTTCTAACAGGGAAAAGATAAATAGAAAAAGATTAGTAATTTAGGCTACATAAAAATTAGAATATTAAAGAGAGTTCTTTTTCTTAATCACATCATATTAACTGTTGCCACAACCAGCAGTAACATCTTTAGTACTGGCTATCAACTGGAAACCTTACTTGATTTATCACTCTCATTATTTTAAAACCATCATAAACCTACTTTGAGCATCCATCATCACAAAACTTTTGGTTCACCATTATCAACATCCATTGTAGTGAATCAAAGTATGAAGTATCTCTCCAAAATGGCATCACAATGCAAATCTTGAATTGTTTTACTTCTGATTACCCTGCACAGTCCATTAGAACTGAAACCTGTAGTAACTGGTACATAGTTCATAGATTGGGTAGAGAATGAATATCAAACCAGCATTTTGGACCATCCCTTCTATATAGGCATAAATTCTCTACAAACCCAATATGCAAGGTTATTCTTCGACCTGCACTGGTTCAGTGTATATACCCAAAAGCTTTACTACTCAAAGAATAACCAACAAAGAAACCCTTCATCACTTTTGCCATCAAACTTCCCTAAACTATCCAAAGTAATTAAGAAATGGTAAAACATGACAACCAAATGGTCTCAATAAACCATAGAGCTGGTTTAAAACCTCTAAAAAGTTCATAAGGCGTCTTGTTATGAGGTTTGACTAACTAAGACCCTATTTTTATACATAACAAGCAGATAGAAACTCTTCAGCCCAAAATGTGGGTAGGAAACTTAAGACAACTAACATTATTCTAGCAGCCTTAATGAGTGTCCGATTCCTCCTTTATTCAGCAACACCATTTCTGACGAGGAGTCCCTAGCTATAACTAAATTCTCTCTAATTACCTTTTTTCTCTTAAAAAACCAAAATCATCCATTACGTTGTTTTCATTCAAACTTGTTCCATTATCACTTATATATTTTCCACTTTTTTATCCACTCGTTTTACATTACTTTGATAAAGTTCTTAAGTATCTCACTGGATTCACCTTAGATGTTAAAAAGAAAACCCATGTAAAGCTACAATAATCATCAGTGACCGACTAAGCAATTACTTCATATGCTATCAACTACACACAAAGGTTGGATCCAATACAATCCAATTAGCCAAAACGAAAGTCTTAGTAAATTCTGGATTCAGAACTTTGGACTTACAAGAAGCTACTGTGTTGCTTCCTTAAGACAGCAACACAGGTTTGGTCATTTGTCAAAATGTTTTTAGGTAATCCTCTACTAGATTATCCTTGACAAGCTTGTTTATTTTTTTAAAATTTTATATGACGCAAAGTCTTCTGTGCCAGAGCATTGATTCATCAATGTAGCCTTTGCAGACAAGACAAGTTAAACTTTTGCTTAGAAAAATGTTCTTCATATCAAAACTGTACATAATTGACCTTTCTAGAATTTTAAGAAGAATCGCTTGATTTTCATTAGGCAACTTAAATTTGGAGATAATACAAGACATTCAGGTATCTGAAAGAGACATAGTTCTTTTTGTCCACACACACATCTGTGAGACACTAAAAAATTGTAATTTTAACTCATTGACACAGTAATTACATCTTCAAAACAAGATTATCAGTCTTAAGAGTTCTTTACCAGTAATTTACCACCAATGCACCTCCTCCAAATGCAACAACAACCTCCAACCAACTGCTTGAAAAACAGAGAGATAAGCTATGTTACCCGTCAAGATTGCCTTGAGACCAACCACTGTAAACAAATCCTTTATCATCATGTATTGGCGTTCCCTGCACCAACGAATAAGAGAAATTAATTCCTTAGGGACCCAACCATTACTGACTTGTATCTGCCTCTGCCTCAAATGTTAGTTTGTTTAATCTTTAAAAAGCAAGTGATGCACCATTAGATTTGGTAGGTCTCCAAACCCAATATGCTGAGGACTTTACAAGCATAAAAAACCCTTTTTACTCTGAACATCATAACTGTCCTGTATAAAACCTAGCAGTATTAACTCCATTATGCCTTTCATAAATAGTTCTCATTCTTCATGAAGAGATCTTCTAGTTTAACGCAGTTTGCTTATAAAAAGCCTCTTAGCAGTTGACTGTGCTTGTGATTTTTGAAAAATATGTCTTTGAGATTAAGCACTATAAACTGCTTGTTTTGGGTGATGCAGTATTAACTGGCCGAACCTATTATCTGGAGTGAGGCCAGTTTTCAACAAAACTGCTTTAGGAACAAATGCCTGATACATTAGGGCGTGTGTTTTTGCACCACCCTATTGTATGTTATTTCTATATACTATGCCATCTTCTTTGATGAGTATGAAATTAAATCTACAATTGATTAAAACTTCCACATATATACAAGCCTGTTATACATCACAAATCTTTTTCCTAGTTGATTGGACTTCTGTCATTCCAATTCCTCTTATTCCCCCTAGGTAGGTTGTGATCTATACATTTCCCTTCATACCTAACTTGCTTTTAACTGGTTTTTCATGATTTTTCAAGTTTAGTCAAACCTATCAATTAACACAGTAGGAAATAAACAAGTTTTTTCTTCCAGACTTAGGCTTAGACTCATCTGTTTCCTCATCATCAATCTGACACCCAAAACCTCAATAATTGGGGCACCATCATTCTTCCTAACTTTATTAGGTTCTACTTCACTAACACTCTTACTAGTGTTATACCCATAGCCTTCAACAAAGATACTTTTGTCCTGTGATACTTGTTCTTTTACCAAAGACTTATCAGAATATCCTTAGAAGTACTAATTTATTCTAACAAACAATATTAGACTCTGCTTACTATTCTCAGGACCATAAAACCTTGAATCAAGCTCTTGAATTCATCAGACCAGAATAAAACAAATCTAGCTTTTAGGTCCAACTTATAATTTACAGAATGATGTGGAGGAACTGCAACAGATATCCCAAAACACCGTTTATACTTTTTCAGTTTTTCTGACTTCATAACAACTGATCAAAGTCCTTTGAGGCCTTATCAAATTCTCAATTTAAAAATTAATGAGCCATCTTTTTCTTGCTTAACTTTATCAAACTCAGTTTTAAGCATATAATTTCATATTGTTTCATCTTACTTCTCTTTTAAGGACAACAACTTCTCTACTAAAAATAACCTCATTCTTCCTATAATGTTGACAAGTAGTGATTCTATAGTTGCTAAACCCCTTTTACAAGTACTGCATTTAAATCAGATTCATTTCAGCTTAACAAGACAAATCATCACCTGATTCTTTAAGATTTTCATAGTTTTTTCAACAAGTATTAAGCAAGTTTTATCAGTGTATACCTCTGAGTCTGAAAATGCCATTAGAGCCATGTTTGTCTGAACTTGTTCTTCTGCCATGTTACTCCAATCAAAACCTACACCATCAATAGCCAACATTGCCTTTGAAGTGTCTTCACTGTTTCCTTGCTTCGTGGTGTTGTCTTCATTTCTAAACTAACCGTTGATTGCTTCTTGTGCGACTGCACTCCTGGCAAAGTGTCCCAACTTATGACAGTTGTAACACTTCACCTTAGATTTATCATATCCAGCAATATCATTACCATTAATGAAAATCTTCTTGCCTTTCCTCTGATAATAATTTTTTGCTCTCATAGTTAGCAAAGAGAGCTGCCACTTCAGATCCATTGCTTCCAAATCATCTTCATGAATTTTCTCTAAGTCCTGATATAGGACATTAGAACCATTCGGATTTTCAACCATGAAAGCATACACAATATTATCACTGACACTTGCAGTGCAAACTTGTGGACTGGCAGTATTAACACTAGGGCTAGCAGCACTAACTTGTAAACAAGCAGTGTTTGCATCATTAGTACTGCTACAGCTTGGTGCAGTCATGAAGGCCAAGTTTTGACCACCACTAGATGTACCAACAGTTTTCTTTACCTTTTGTTCAACAATTTTGAAATTATTGTACAAATCATCTATACTTATAGTCTCAACCTCAGGCTTATTCATCCAAACAACTATATGAGTGTTCCACTCAGGTGGTAAGCTACTTAAAAATTTTAAGTTTAAATCTTCTTGGGTAATGATCACACCCAAGATAGCAAGCCCTACTGACACTTCTGAAGTCCTAATGAAAATAGAGTCAAGAGACTTCGCACTTGTTGTACTGAAATTCTTATATTGTTCGTCAAGAGAGTTTTTTTGGAGTTTTCTTGGTAGCTGCTTACCTCTAAATCCTTGTTTCAATGGCAGCCAACATAGAATTTAGCAATCTGGATACTGACTGAAAAGTTAGGATGATGTTCATTTTGGAATTGCCATGAGTAACAAACCCCTATAAGCTTTGACATCTTCTTTTTATTTGTCCTTTCCGTTGCAGTTGCAGGTGTTGACTTCTTTGTAACTGTTAATGCCATTCTCCTGAGATTTTGAGATACAAGACACATGAATTCTTCACATATTCTATCACTCCCAAGTGCATTAGTCTGGATCTGGAAAGTACATCCTAATCCTAATAGCCCACATCTCATACTCCCCTAATTTGAGTATGGGAAGCTTTGCAGTAGGACCACTATTTGTAGATTCAAGCTCCATGTCTTCTAGATCAAAGTTTCTCAAAGCAAAGCTCTGAGTTTAAAGATCTAGGCTTAATCTAGGATTAACAACATCAATGAACATAAAATATGTATAGCAGAATTAACATAAGAACAATGATATTGTACAAGTTTTACCCAAACATTCACTAAAGCCTCCAATCTTATTTGATCAAATAATATGGTTACATCAAAGAACTGTAACAGATCAAGAAAACCTTATACCTAGGCACACCAACTCTATAGACGTCTACATCTCTAACACTTTGTGTACACACACTTTTCTGGATGTCTAAAACCTATAACCTGTATCTCTTTATATACTAGAGATATCTAGGTTTACAAGGAAACATAATAAATACAATAAGGAAACTAAATCTTTTAATCTTTTATCTTTAATTCTTCTTGACAAATCTTTTTAGTATTTTCTATATCTTCCAGTTTCTTGTAGAATATACTCCACCAGCCTTGAAGAATCTCTAATGTTCATGTTAGGTACATATTTCCTTTAATCCTTCTTGTTTTCATTCTTGTTATTGTCTATCAACTCAAATATAATTTCCTAACCAATCTTCCCCTAAGTTATAATGACAAAACCAAATAAGCACGAACTTCCCCTGAAGTTAATATACTAATGAAACTTCCCCTTAAACTACCAAGGATCTACAAGTTGCAAATCATCAAATCTTCTTCCCCTTTTTGTCAATATCAAATAGGAGACTAAAGTATGCAACTTTGATCTTCACAACTATGAACCACTATCACACTTCTAATTCAGCCTTCCAACAACTCAAATTGCCCACCATTACGCACCATAAGAAAAATGAACTTGAGCAGTAGAAACTTACACTAGCAGTAGTAACAAAGGCTAGCAGTAGTAAAAACCTTCACACCTTAATGTAGCATATAAATGGTTAAACATTTTAACATTAAGCTTCCCCTGAAACCCATATGTTAACCATTTCTTGAATTAGGCTCAATTTAAATGATTACTGATGAAGAAAACTAAGTATTTACCAATTTGATGCTGAAGTAAAAAAACCCAAACTTGTATCTTATTCTTGCACTATCATATGATAAGAACTTCATAAACTATCTTCTTCGTTTTATGAGTAGACCTCGATCTCGCGATAAATCTGCATGCCTTACATGAGTCACTGACCACGTGATAGTAAATATATGTGAGTACTACAATGTATCTCCTTACATCAGGTAAAAACTAGTTTTATCAAGTCTTCATCATAAACCGTATATAACCAAACAAGTTATCTCCAAGACCAAAAGATATAATAAGAACACGCAGAACAGAGACTAAAACATCTGAAAAATCTACTTCATCTTCAAATAAGTCATAAACAACCTTCTTCGTAACCAATTATTCCAAGAAAATACGAAAAACGAGCCTTTTTTCATAATTTAAGTGAATCTTAAACCAAAAATCTTATGTGTGTGTTATCCGATATCTATCAAAGCTAGCAGTACTAACTTCTTTTATCGGACAAGGCTAGCAGTTGTAATTGCTTCTAGCAGTACTTACTTCCTTTAACCCAAACAATATTAACATAGCAGCAGATATTAATTTTAATTCAACTGAGCAAAATATTAACATCGCTTAAATTCCAATAGCAGTATAATAAGACAAGAAGCAGAATTAATCTTTTTAAACCCAAGCAGTAGTAACTAACTGCTTTACCTCAAGCAGTAGTAACTGCGTTTTTAACGCACGCAGTGTATTAACCAACAAATAATAACAGTAGTAATTGTCACACCTGACGCCAAGTCAAACCACGAGGCGTAAACAAGAATGGCTATCATCACAACACACGGTGTCTATATAAGAATACTAAAATGAAAACTAAAGTAAAAGCAAAGGAACACAAAGTAGTCACAACAATACCCAAACCCTATTTGTGTCATTATTAATGAGAAAGAGAGTCTGACAATAAATTGACATGCAAAAGCATAATCCCAAACAGATCATGCAAACGCATTTAATTCAAAACAGAAAGCATAAATAACTCCAAGCATCCTACGGTCCTCTTCTACTACTTCGCTCTATCTTAGCACCGTTAAGCTCACCTGAAAAATGATGCTTAAAATACCGGCAAACACAAGCGGTTGGGAGAGAGTCATTGGGTTTAAAGACTCACATATAACCCTTTCAAACCAATACGGTGGATTATCAAAACAATATAGGACAATTATGCAACATATGAACTTATGCTAACATGCAAACCAAATCACCATATCAAACCAACCATACATATACTGGGTAGGCGTACCCCTCCGATCCCACATACGTCACTTACGCACCTAAAAGTCTACCAACTGAAGCTTATATTTAGGCCTGGACCCATACCAATTCACTGAGTTGATCAATCTCAAATTAACGATCCGTGAGATGATCAGCCCCACTATTAATGATCCTTAACACAACACAATATCATGCAACAACAAGCCATATGCAGTCACATAATGTCCACACGCAATCAAAACACATAATCACAACAATTCAAAACATTTCCAAAACACTTAGCATCATTTCCATCCCAATTTAAAACATTAAAAAGAGGGCCAAATAAACTCTCCTGATGCTTAGCTTCCCCAAAGAATTCCAACAAAAGCTTCACAACATTTTCTTCACGATAATCTAAACAATTACGTCACACATAAGCCTACCCAATAATTAGGCATTCAACCCAATATGATGTAACCTCAACTATGATGGATAATAAGCATCTACGGGGGGGGTGGGGGGGGGGGGGGGGGGGGGGGGGGGGGGGGGGGGGGGGGGGGGGGCCCCCCCTCTACCATAGTTTCTATACTTGTTAAAAAAACCTTTTCCACTCCTATATACACCAATTTACACATCAATACGACACTTTAAATTTTTCTGATTAGGGCAGAATTTTATACTCACTTACGCGTCCTAAACGTACCACTTAAACACTTCTACAATTCAAACCAAAATTCACCAGCCAATATATAAGACTTATGAACTCTCCTACTCCCCCAAAGTCCTTACTATTTTATAAATACCCCTTTAGAAATTCATTAATCCAAAGTGTCCAGAATTCGGCCAGAATCTGACCCCCTAAAAGTATGACGTTAGATAACCCACTTAAACTTCATAACCTACTTAGAAAAAATTCAGGGGTCACACACAATATATAAACTAACTTTCACGTGATTTAGAGCCTCTAACTAGATGTCTAAGTATTTTTAGAAAAATCAAAACCAAAACTGAAATTCGTCACAGTTTTACACACTGATTTTGTAAAGACCTTTTGACCCACTTCCCGACCATAAAAACTCACGAGACCAACTTTGATGGAAAGTAGACTCTCTGAGGTTATCTCCAGTATATTGTAAATTGTTTATTTGATAATTTATGATTGAGTTATGACCGTTACAAAACTGCCTAATTTTCTGCAGTGAATTAAACAACTAATTCGGGCGAATCAGACCCTAACGCATTGATTAAAATCACGAAACCAAATTGAACCAATGATCAAACAATCGATCATTAAACTAATAAAAACGAAGAGAAATCCTGAAAAATTTAAAACCCTAAATTATAAAACCCTACTTATTTTCAGGATTAAACCTAATCCATCATGCTTAGATTAGAAGAATTAAAATAAAAACTAGAATTAAACAAAGAATTAGAAAATACCTTAAACCCTAAAAAATTGTCTTCTCTTTTTTTTTCTCTCTGGATCGGTCGAGCAATAGGGGAGGAGGGTTATGAGATTTATTTTGTATTTATAAGAGGCCCCCATAGAATTATAGATAGTATACTAATTAAGTTTGTTTCCTTTAAAACATTTTTTTGTTCTTTCCCCCCTTATCCTCTTAAATTCATTTTTACTATCATCTATAAAAAAAAAAAATTATTTATTATTAATTACTTAATTATATGCTTTACTTTAAGTTTTTTATAAAACCTAAGCTTATTTGCACAATACCTTTTTGCTTAACGCAGATTTACTAGACTTTTAAAAATAATTAACTTTCCAAAAATATTTCATTTCAACAAATTCACTTTCTAAAAATAGAAAGTCTTCCAAAACTCTCATATTTAGCAAACTCATTTCTTTCACAAATGACAACACGTCCCCATTTAATCCACACCTAGACATCCACATATTAACCAAGAACAAATTCTCTCAAAATACCCAATCAATTTCATTATCACTATAAGTGATTAAAATGAAATTTCTCCATCAAATTAACTCATTCTCTTAACATACCGCTAAAACTAAACTTATCTTTAAATTACTAACACAAAAATACGTATAACGTATAATTACTTACACAATAACCGCCCCGAAAAAAAAAAAAAAAAAAAAGAAACCGCTTCAATCACCAAAATCATTTTCTTGTCACCAAAAGTGAACGAAATGAACTTCACAAAATTCAACACAAATCCAATCCTAATGAGACGATCACGCTCAATGGATTGATTATCCAATCTCACATATCCCACACAAACACATATAAACACGTATAAACACATAACCATACATTGCAACAGATACATTTAGGTCAACACTACGGTTTGACCAACCTGCTCAAGTCATGGTTGTCACAGTAACTGCTTTTATACCTTAGCAGTATTAACTCATGACTTACTACTGTTCTTCCATACTAGGCAGCACAAAGTACATTAGCAGCATTAACCATCCTTGATAGCATTATGTATGTACTTGAGCCCTAGCAGCATTAACTGAGTCGAGCAGCACTAATTTAAACAAACAACAGAAACTATATCCAAGCAGCATTAATCTTCTTTAACAGCATTAACTTTGTATACAAATCCAACAGTAGTAACTATCCTATTACCAATTGTATACCAGCTGACCTAGATCATTGCCTTGAAAGTTTCCATGTCTTTTGATTTAAGCACGATAATGATCAAGAATAACATTAACATCCTTCTCTTCCAAATCATGACCACCATAGATACCCATTATGCAACCCCAAAAAAACTTTATAACAATCACGCTAATCAAGAAAACCCTAAAAGATTTTTGATATGAAATCATACCAAACCGTGTTTTACACCACATCAATCCGAAAATATACAAACCTTAATTGTCTAGGGTTTGATCAGTTAGAGGACAACGGATAAAAAAAACCCAAATAAATAGAAACAAAGCTTACCAATCGTATGCATACCCAAAAACAGGTAGAGAGGACCAGGAACGATTATAAGCATCATTATAGCACTGAATCTTCAAAACCCCATAAAACTTTCACCACATGATTTCTTGAAAATTAGGGTTTTAAGGTTTCTTTAAAACCTTATAGATCCTAGATCGAGAGCCACGAGGCTCTGATACCACATTAGTGAGTTTAAAGATCTAGGCTTAGTCTAGGATTAACAACATCAATGAACATAAAATATGTATAACGAATTAACAATAAAAAAATGATATTGTAACAGGTTTTAACCAAACATCACCACAACCCTAATAGTAGTATGATCCAGAATAATACGGTTACATCAATGAACTGTAACAAGGATCAAGGAAAACCTTGATTACCTTGAGGCTACACCAACTCTATAGACGTCTACATCTCTAACACTTTGTGTACACACACTTTTCTAGATGTCTAAAACCTATAACCTGTATCTCTTTATATACTAGAGATATCTAGGTTTACAAGGAAACAAAATAAATACAATAAGGAAACTAAATCTTTTAATCTTTATCTTTATTCTTCTTTAGCATATCTTTTAGTATCTTCTGATATCTTCCATCTTTTGTAGAATATACTCCACCAGCTTGAAGAATCTCTTATTGTCGATTTAGGTCCTTTTCCTTTAAGTCCTTCTTGTTTCATTCTTGTTTTGTCTTATCAACTCAAATATAATTCTCAACAATCTTCCCCTAGTTGATAATGACAAAACCAAATAAGCACGAACTTCCTCTAAAGTTAATATACAAATGAAAACTTCCCCTTAAGCTACCAAGGATCTACAAGTTATAAATCATCAAATCTTCTTCCCCTTTTTGTCAATATCAAATAGGAGACTAAAGTATGCAACTTTGATCTTCACAACTACAAACCAATATTACACTTCTAATCCAAGTATTCCAATGACCCAAATTGCCCTCCATTACGCACCTTAAGAAAAATGAACTTGAGTAGTAGAAACTTACACTAGTAGTAGTAACAAAGACTAGCAGTAGTAAAAAACTTCACCTTGATGCAACATATAAATGGTTAAACATTTGAACAATAAGCTTCCCCTGAAACCCATATGTTAACCATTTCTTGAATCTTTAATTCTTTAGGCTCTATGTAATGATTACTGATGAAGAAAATTAAGTATAACAAACTTGATGCTGAAGTAGAATATCCCAAACTTGTATCTTATGTCTTGTTTATCCATGTGACTCCAAACTTATATATAAATCTGTGAAATATAAGTAGATCACAACCTCTTGACAATTATCCTCATCTTCTATGAGACACATAACCAAAGTGATAGCAAATGTGAGCATTGAGCACCATAAGTTAGATCACACACCTTTGCTAGATTTGTCAAGTCTTTGTCACATCGTGAACGCACGAACAAGTTATCTTCAAAGTGTAACACCCACTTTAAGATATGATAAGAACACGCATCCCTGAAACTCCACTTCAAATTCAAATAGGTGATAAATAACCATCTTCGTAATCAATTAATCCAATAATACGAGCCTTTAAATCAATTAAGAACATGTAA
>BQNB010107726.1:2080-19222 GCA_026074375.1 Tanacetum coccineum | reverse complement strand
TTTGAGTTATATCATCATTAGGTGTTTGTGATTGATCTAGTCGATTTATTATATCATTCTTTGTTTTTGCTTCAATCCTTCTTGCTTCAATCGATTGATTTTTTGGGAGAAAAACTACCGGAAGTGGTTGTTGTATGAGTTTTTTTTGGGATAATTAAATGCTAGAATAAGATATTAGATGTGAGCCGTTGATTATTTTATTTGGGACATGTGTCATTTTTTGAAGATTTTAGTTTCAAGATTAGTTCTTAGAAACCTTGTTTTATATAATAGGTAGATATAAATAGTTTAGTGACTCAAGTGAACAAAACAGAAAACACGATGGCCTCGTTAGCAAATTTGACAGTACATAGACTTTATTAGCAAGTTTTTGTACTAAAGTTACTCGAAAAACCATAAAATAATGGAGCGACCTAGTTGAACAAAACCTAAGTAGAATGACTCTTTATGGTCAAATAATTTTTACACCGGTAAAATTTATAAACGATAGTCAACGTTTACGTAAAAACAATGTAGACATTCACCGCATTAGGAAGATGATTGAACATCCACGGCCATACTAGGACCAACTAAACGACCAAGTCATTTTATTTTTTAATGAATTTTTGTGTCATCTTCCTATAATCTATTTTACATAGTCAGTATTCCACCAACATGTATTTATAGGATCTATAATAACTTAATAAAAAAAGGAAAATAGTACACATAGGTCTATTATCACTCTTAGTAGTATGTTTTCGACCATTTTCATCTATTACTGGACCCAATCTAATATCAATGAATTGTTGTGTCATCTTCCTATTATCTATGTTATATAATCAGTATTCCACCAAGTATTTGATGTACTATAAAAATTGATAAAAAAGAGAAGAATATACATAGGACTATTACCACTGTTTGTAGTCTGTTTTAGACCCTTTTCGTCTATTACTAGACCCAATTTAATTTAAATGAATTTTTGTGTCATCTACATAGAATTTTTGTTACATAATCAGTATTCCACCAACATGTATTTATAGAATCTATAAAAATTTGATAGAAAAAGGAAAAATAGTACATAAGACTATTACCATTGTTAGGCCAAAAGTTCAATATAGACCCAATATTTGTCATAGACCCAATGAACCAATCCTAGCCACTCATTTTTTATTTATCAAAAATAAAAAAAAATCACTTTTCACCTCTTTTTTAAAAATTAAATATCTCACACACTGTTAATCGTTACGCAAGACAAAACATATCATCGCGACGAGAATTAAATTATCTTTCTATAAAGGGGCGACACTAATGTACTTTCGACGAACTTTTTTTTTTGATTTTATGAAGTCATATACGATTTTATGAAATCATATATGATTTTATGAAATCATATATGATTCGTTATATAAATCATATATGATTCGTCATACGAATCATATATGATTTTCGCAATTCGTGACTGAAACAAAATTGAAAAAAAAGTTCGTCGGAATCACAAATCATATATGATTTTATGAAATCATATATGATTCGTTATACGAATCATATATGATTTTCGCAATTCGTGACTGAAACAAAATTGAAAAAAAGTTCGTTAGAATCACAAATCATATATGATTTTATGAAATCATATATGATTCGTTATACGAATCATATATGATTCGTTATACGAATCATATATGATTTTCGCAATTCGTGATTGAAACAAAATTGAAAAAAAGTTCGTTAGAATCACAAATCATATATGATTTTATGAAATCATATATGATTAAAAAAGATTCACAGAAAGTTATCGTGTTCACCCTTCAACTGAAAGATAAAAAAATACTCGACGCGATGTGTATTTTTTGTCGTTTGACATTTCCCTTGTTTTAAGATATTTTATTTTTAAAAAAAGAAAGGTGGAAATTGGGTTTTTTTTATTTTTGATGAAAAACTCGATGTTGAGTATTGATTTATTAATTTTGACAAATAATTGGGTTTATTTTTATCTTAACATCACATTGGTTAGTATCCTATTTTGGACCAATTTACATCTAAAACAAGACCCATTCAAAGCATTACATGAATTATATGTGTTCAAATTCCGTTTTTATTATTGAAGAACGATTGCATGGTTATGACCTAATGCAATAATTGGTGTGTGTTTTTTTATACGATTCAAAAAATAAAAGTGTAGTGTTTTTCTTATCATCAAAAAAAAGAGTGAAGAAGAAAAGAGCGCGACGGGGCTTCTTTGCTGACTCGGTCCATGTTCACCTTGATACCAAGATTCCTACTCGGTCCATAACCGTCCAAAAACCCCGAGAGGTCAAATAAACCTCGCGGTAAATAAAACAAATAACGATAATCATTTTTTGGATTAACAATAAGATTGTTCCTTAGAAAACTGATAACATTAATTTTTTTTATTGATGAACATATCTTTTTAGTGGTAAGCAACGTTTTCTATTGATGGAGATGAATATCAATTTTTTATTGATGAACCACTATCTTTGTTCATGAACAACACTTTTTATTGATGAACATCGCTTTTTTATTAAAACCACTCATTTAATTGATGAACAACATTTTTTATTAATGAACAACTATTTTTATTGATAAAATAACGTTTTTTTATTGATGAACAACTTTTTTTTTACTGACGAACCACTTTTTTATTAATAACTAACTTGTTTTTGTCTACTTTCATTATGAACCCCTTTAATATAAATCACTAACCTGTATTACATAACTAACATTGTTTTTGATCTACTTACAGCTAAGAAACCGCTACATGACGAAAAGGTTTTTTAGTTCATTCTTTAAGTTCACCAAGAAGCAGAAAAAGCTGAAGAGGGCAAAATCTTATTATTACATGATATCCACAGAAGTGATATTAATGAGATTTTAATAGTTATTATTGGGAATATTACTAGAGAAGGTTAGGTAGACAGGGCAATGGCAGTAGAAAATAGTTTAATGTAAATCAGGTCCACAGCCCAAAGTGTAAATTTGCTAGGGTTTACAATTTCCCCCCCCCCCCCCCCCCCTTTGGGACCCATCATTCTCGAAGAGGTTTGCCCCATCATCCCTTACACGGCATTGTGTCATTGTTAGGCACCGGTTGCCAAGGTAAGAATTTCTGGATTAGTGTTATATAAGTATAAACTTGATCACTTGAATTTGCTTGCCTTGAATTTCTATGACTTTTATCACTAACTTAATTTTGGTATGTGTTTGAGCCGAAAACCGAACATGGGAGGCAAATGGGCAAACCAGAACCTCGAGATAATGAAAAAAGATGTCAGAATGAGGCCCTCTGAAGATCCTATTTTGATTGGAACGGATAGATAATCACGATTCATCCATCATGGTGAGCCACTGCGGCTCAGTGGAGTAACCTTGTCGGCAAGATCATCAGGGAGTACCCGATGTACTACCCTTCGTGGCACAAAATCAAGGAGGAGGAAAAGAAGGCGGGGTTCTTGGAAAAGCTCATGGTCAGTTATTTCAATTAACATTTTTAACTTATATTATTATCATGTTCATTTAATTAAAATGTGTAATTTATTTAAACTTTTTTAAGTTGTATATTTATGTATAACTCAATTTCCAATTTTTTGTTATATATGATTGCAGCAACACTTTGACTTGACTCCCCACATTCGCTTCAAGCTTTGGCCAAAAATCAAGAAGGGCACCGATCAGCATATGGCCAAGGTCTACGTTGACAACAAGTCCTTCTTAAAAAAACATTGGATTGTTAGACCCGACGGGATGCGTGATGTGGCAGGCATCAGATCCTGACCTCCTACGAACATCAAGCAGACAGAGTAGGATACGCAAATTGACTATTGGCTTGGTCATAAGCACGTTCCCAGCCCATCATAAGCTCAAAAACTGGACAAAAGAACAAGGTCATTCTGCCACATTGGATCCGGATGACTTGCTATCCTCCGAAATTACACTAAAACATATTATAATTAATTTTTAACACACATATATACAATATAAATAATATAGTCCATATATAGAAGTTGTATTGTGAATTATCGTTTTTAAATTTGTGTTTGCCCATAAAATTCTAGCCAAAAACATACGATCCTGGAGGTCAAAGTAGGTAAAGTAAGAAAATAGAAAGCCATATTATTTAGAGGGCGAAAGGAAGAGAGGTAGTGAATCTAGATGAGAGAAGGAAACACACACATTAAGAGTGATACAAATGATTAACCTCATCCCTCCATGGAAGTATGGATGGGGGTTATATAGGCGTATGACACATATGTCTATCCTAACTTGACATTATTAGTCTTTAAGTGTCACACCAATACAAGACTATGAATTTACATATAATTGGCAACATATTTTTAAGTCTAACACTCTTCCCTCTATATTCAAATATAGTGGACATACATAATTACTTTACAATGTTCCTAACCGTACAAATTACAACATATTAAAGTCTTCCTAAGTGCTTCCAATGCTGAAAATGACGTCTATAGTCTTTAGAATGTATACTTGTAACTCCTACTTTGCTGCTTCTGTGCATAACTTGATATTGGAACCCTAGAAGATGCAAGCTTAAGATTAACGTATCCCCTAATTTCCGAACAACATGGTCTTGAAACGCTTTAATCATATACTTTCTTTATGCGGAAGTGATAATCTGAAACATCTTCCACTCAAACTAACCACCGTACTTAACTAGATCATTAAAACTTATGATGAAGTTTCGAATGATCTTCTAACATTGACATTTAAAGTGCACAGGAGAATTTTATAGAAGTCAGCCAACCACACCAACTAATACTACTTCTATACTGTAATAAGGGACATTTGGACCCCTTGAGGAGAATATCCGTTTTAAGGGAACTATGTAGAGAAATTAGCAACAAACTCATCTCACTTATAGTATACTTCACAACCAACTAAGTAAATTAGTATAAACTACTTCCCCTGGAAGTTGACATGATTACATCAAAGTACACATTTCCCCCCATGATGGTTTTGAACTCTCGGAAGCATCATTGACGTGTACGACCATATACTCGAGAAGTTCTTGTCTTAAGAAAACATCTTGAAGAGTTATGAATGACATTGAATAACTTTGAAAGATTTTCCTTAGACTATGAAGTACCATTGACATGTTGTAGCTTCAAATATCCCTTAAGAATTGCTATTTATCTCAACATTAAACACTCGGTAACTAATTTAACCAACCTCGTATTCTAACGGCTAATGTTGTGATCACATGGTTAGTAACTCCGAAAATACCATACATGTAAATGAAGTAAAAAACCCTAAATTTGTATACCATAAACTTGCACTGTTGTTGATTGAAGAGCGGTGCAAAAGTAAATTTCTAAGTACTCTATACTCATCACAAAGTATAAGAAAAGTACAACACCTCTAGAACGATAATCTACATCGTCTTTTTGCGTGTGACACTTGAGTACTATAAACGTAACACCTTTAAGTTGATAGCTATAAACCCGTGGATTAACAACAATGAAACACCATACATCGGTTATAACTAGAAAATCCCAAGCCCTTAATCATAAATCAGAGTTATTGTTCAAGTCAAGTCAACAATTATTATATATGGGTTAGAATAAAAATGGTAGAAAGTAGAATGGAAGTCTCGATGATGAAATAAGTAATACGCTTACCAATGAAACACACTGTCAATCACAAAAAAAGATATCCCATTCAACTTCGTGATCACATGACATTAAAGATTGCAAAACCAAAGCCGAATACCGTTAAAAATAATCATTAAAGTTCTGATAATCAAAGCATACATAGAATAGTAAATAGCATTGTGTCGTATGTTTAAGGTGATAAAGTTTAGTATTCTAGGCAAAAACAGGTAAAAATGGCCATAATATTAAATTCATTAAAATACCCAAACAGTTAGGCAATTACGATTAATTAACCAAAAATGTTATAATACCGCCTAACCTTTAGTAAAATTCGGCTTAAGCCGATTTTGGAAATAATTCACCCAATGCAAAAGGTATAATCTGCCTAATGAAAATGGTATAATTCCACCTTTATTAATTCACCCAAAGCTAAAATGGTATACTTCAACAAATAATTCACCCAATGCAAAAGATACATCACCAGGTATAATTTCACGCCATTGCAAATGGAATACCTAAACACAGAAAATTCACCTAGTGCAAATGGTATACTTCACCGTATAATTCACCCAGTAGTAAATGATATACTTCACCATATAATTCACCCAGTGCCAAATGGTATACTTCACCGTATAATTCACCCAGTACAAATCGTATAATTAGCCCAGTACGTCTAATACTTCTGCCCAGATTACAAACACGTAAAATTCACCCAGGTGTAAAACACGAAGATATCGCTCAATGTAAAAACACGTATACTTAATCGCCCTGGTAATAAAAACACGTATAAAATCTGCCCAGTGGAAGGAAACACGTAGATAATTTCGCGAACCAGTGTAAAACCATTAAATACGCCCAGTGGTAAAAAGAAAATATTTTCAAACAACGAAGAAAGACACAACTTTTTAGTTGAGCTTTCATTTGCACAGCTAAGCAAATTCAATAAAGTGTCTTAACATAAAAATGCAAACTTTATGGTTTTTAACACGAAAAAATTTCCACTTATTTTTCGTGTAAAAAGCTTTAAAAAGACCATAAATCTTTCGAAATAAGCTTAAAGAAACAACAAAACACTTGTACAAAAGAGCTAGAAACATTAGAGAGAAGAAAGTTTCAAGCTTTTGTACAAAATAAACACCAACCTCTTAGACCCGAGGGTTTTTGCTTATAAATAAGCCACGAAAAGCTTTAATAAAGCTACAAACAACACCTCAATAAGCAACTAATCAACACGAAACACTCCTAGGCTCTGCTACCAATTGTTACCCATAAAGATTCTAGCCTAAAACACATGATCCGAAGGTCGGGATGAAATAAAGAAGATTTTTTAAAGAAAGCCATATAATTAGAGAAGAAAGAAAATTTGTTTTCTAGAGAGAGAAAGGAAACACACACTTATGAGATAACAAATGAGTAACCAAACCCCCACCATGGAATTATAGAAAGGGTTATAGTAGGCGTATGACACATATGACAATCCTAACTAGACATTATTAAGTCTCCTAAGACGTCACGCTATACTAAACTAATTACTTCCGTAAAAGTTGACATATTTTTAAGCAAACAATTATTGTTTCAACTTAAATATTGAGTATTACCGATGTGAGCCTACCGAGACCGAGAGTACCCGTCCCAGCACCATACCTTGGATTCGGACACATAACTCATCGCGGCGAATTTTCCAAGACAGCACGAGTTGCAATTTTGTAAGTAATGTTTCAAATTCACACAGCTATAATGATTTTTGAGACATAATGTAGTAACCTAATTAATATATTAACTATCTTGTTTTTTGTCACTATTTATGAGGAGATTATCCGGCTGAGGGATCTAGGCGCAACGCCGACGGGTGTGCCCTACACCGAGGACCCGATAATGGCCATGGTTCGAGAAAGGAAGCAGCGGGGCCAATATTCCTCGTTGAAGAAGGGGTTTTTGTGCAGGACAGGGCAGGGACGCCATCTCTATCAACAAGCCTCGAGGCGCATACACCGACGTCGATGTTAATGAGCTAAAAGATGATAATAAGTGGCTAAGGAAAGAGCTCGCCATGCTGAGGACGGTAGTCAGGAGTGACGATCGGATGTCCCAGCTGCTTACATAGCTTGAGTCACAACATTAGGTTGGTGGGGGTAGCGGGAGTGGCTACGGCGGGGGGGGGGGTGGTGTATGAGCCGAGCCCAGATGATGAGCTAGGCGTGGATGAGGATTATGATGGGATGATGAGATTTAATCCATGTTTAATATGGGTTAAGTATACACTATTTGTGTCTTGAATTATAATTTGGCGACCCGTATATAAACATTTGTTAACTTGTACATTTAGAACATGCTATCTAAGCATTTGTTGACTTGTATCTTGCGGATTTTGTAAGTTTTGTGGCTAGGCAGTCCGTTTGTAAACTTCATTATGTTTTATGCGGATTTTGTCTTTTTTAACTTATTTATATAAAAGTCATTGATCCGTTATATTGTTTTGTGGTTTGGTACAGGTTGTAATATATTTGGGTAGCATCTTATGTGGTTATACAGGTTTATGCATTTGGGTAATTTTTTCTAAAAAAAATCTGGAAAACGACTGCATTGCATCTATTCCAGGCCAGCTGCCTGTCGGTCGCTGGCGACATGGGGGACATGTCGCTGGGGATTCCTGGCCAAAGTTGACTTGGTCAACTGTATTGAAACGTTTCCCCGGCAACATGTCACCAGGGATAATCTAGGCATGTCATCGGGGATTTGACTTGGTCAACTGTATTAAAACGTTTCCGCGGCGATATGTCGTCGGGGATAATCGTAGGATTAATTAATTAATTATCGTTTAAGGCAAAACAATTCGCAATGACATGTCGCTGAGGAAACCATTTGACGAGCCAACGTGTGGAAAACTAGAAGGGGGGTTGAATAGTTTACCGCTTTTTAAATTGATGTTATGTTTGTTTATAAAAAAATTAGATTTGATTTTATGTGAATTCACAATATGCACAATATGAACAATTTAACTAATCAAGTAAGTAATGACAAGATATAAAATAAATATGCAAGATAAGAGATAAGAGATGGAAAAATCAAACCACAACACGAGGATTTATAGTGGTTTGGTAACGAAGCACCTCTTCGCCCTACTCCACTCCTCGAGCACCAAACTCAAGAGTTTTCTTTACTATGTCAACAAGCTCCCTTTAGGCGAAGAAAACCGTACACAAGTTAGCTTACACCAATTTCCGACACTAAGCGAAATGTCAAGTTCTAATCCTAGCTAGAACCAATCTATCACAACAAAACACACCACTTCACGACAACTCACAACTTGGCTTCACCTCACGACTTCTTCTTCACTACATAACTATTCTTCACTTCACAACTTCTCTACCCTTCACAACTTTTCTAGACTTTTATTCACAACTTCACTTTAACTAAACACTACCTTGATCACACCAATCAAACACTACCTACTAAGATCAACCCGATCTATCTATACTTACAATGATCACCACAATCTACTTAGTATACACAACTACGATACACACCTTCAATATACAAAAATGATCTACAAGATATGATACAATTCCAACAAGGTTGCAAGGACACACACTAAGCTATAATACTTATTCACTTGATGATAGTAAGTATTCTTCTCTTGCACTTGAGGATCAAAGCTTGGATCACTTGAAAACAGGGCTTTATGATTAAATGATCAAAGGAAAGAAATGAAAGTATAAACTGATTTACAACAAACAGAAAGAAAGTGTGTGCAAAAAGCGAGAAAAAATATTTTTATCGGCTCACCCCCTTCTTTTTTCTCTCTCTAGGTGATTTTGGCGAATCGTCTATCTTACACTATGAATCTTTTCCTAATTGTTTTGGGGTGGATTTCCTGTGTTTCTAACCTGCAATCCCTCTTGTATAACATCTATTTTATCCTTTTGATATGTCAATCGATAAAAAAAAAACCTGATCCTGTTACTTTGGATTTTTGTGAGCTGAATGGTTTGTCGCCTACAAAGTTACGTGTCAAGGAGGTTTGCCCTAAGGATGTTGTAAGCATCGACAGGGGATAAAAATTAGGGTTTCAACCCCTGGATCTGCTTCTGCTGGTGCGGGTTCCACGCTAAGGAATCTTCAGTCATCTAAAATGATTGGTAAATCTAGAAAGCGTATTGATTCTCCTCTTATGGATCAGAGAGAAGGTAAACGTATTAACTCTGATTCTCCTCTTAATAAAGTCCTTAGGAATTTGAAGTCTGGTGCTATTGATAAGAATTTGAAATTTACCATTGGTAGTACTAGTGAGCTTAGTATTGTTCTTAAGTTTGATATTTCTTATGATAATACCAATTGTAATGATGGGTCTTTTATTAAGCTTTCGTTAGATTTAAGACCATTAGATAACACTCAGAAGGGTCTTGTGGCTGAGAGTAGTGGTCTTGAACCTGGTTTGGTTCACACTAGTATGGATGATGGTGGTATTACAAGTTGTGAGCAGGCTAATAGTAGAGATGGCATTACTATTGCTAAGATAGGGAATGTTACAGGTAAGGTTGGTTCAGATCCTAGTATAGATCATATTAGTATAGAGGATGTAGTGAGTGCTAGTGTTGGCCTATCTAGTGATTTGGATGGTATTGCCAGTTATAAGGGTGGTGATTTTGAATTTGGCAGGAATGATAAGTCTAAAGGAATCCTCAAGAAACCAGCTGGTCCTTTTTTTAAAGTTCATTTTAGAGACAACTCTGTATGTAATCCGTTTGGGCCGAAAACTATGAATTCTAATGGAAATGCTTGGAATGCTAGAGGCATTAATGGTTTTGGGTCTACAATTCTTTCAAATCAGTTTTCTGCCGATGTTGATAGATTTGCTGAAAAGCTAAAACAGGGTAGTGAAGAAATTGCCTTGAAAATGGAGTACACTCCCAATGTTGTATCTAAGCAGAAAAATGGAAAATAAAAGAATTCAGTTCTCTGCTGAGGAAGTTTATAAGGGTGGTCAAACTTGTTCCCTAAAGTTATATGGTCATTTTGTAGGTACCTTTATGGATTACAAGGTAGTTAGAGGCAATCTAATGAGAATGTGGCGAGTGTATGGCATAGAAGAAATTACTAAGACTAGTTCTGGGATCTTCTATTTCAAGTTCAAGAGTGAAGAAGGCATGAAATCTGTTCTTGACAGTGGACCTTGGACGGTGCAAAATGTTCCCCTTGTTCTCAATTTATGGGAACCAGGTATTTGGCTTGATAAGATTGAACCATCTGTAATTCCAATTTGGGTATGTGTTTACAATATCCCAATGGAGTTGTGTAATGGGAATGGTATTGGTAAAATAATGAGTGGGGTAGGGAAACCTATGTTGATGGACAAAATGACTAAAGAAAGATGCTTAAAGAAGGCTGGTAGGTTAGATTATGCTATGGTCCCTGTGGAAGTCTCTGCTAATGAAGAATTGCCAAATGTTTTAGAAATTGAATATCCACCTTTGGGTAATAGGCCTGCTAAGGTTGGTAAATTAGAGGTCAAATACCAATGGAAGCCTCCTTTATGTACTCATTGCAAAACTTTTGGTCATTCTACTTTGGCCTATAAGGTTAGACCAAGAACTCCTGAAGAAGCTGCTGCAAAGGATTCTTTCATGGGAAATAATGTGGATGATTCTTCTATGAACAAGTCAAAGGCTAACAATATGGATAAGGATGTTTTTGTTACTGTGGGTAAGAATAATAAGCTTGCAATTCCTAGTGTTAAATATGATAGTGGCTTGCAGTATAAAGGCTATCAAAGTGGTAATGGGCAATATTCAAATTACAAGAAGCCTGGTAATAGACATAACAATTATAATTCTGGTAATGTAAAGGGTTGTATGAATAAGAGTAACAATGCTGTGAATCAGTTTAAGTATCAGCCTAGAGTTGTGAATATTACTAATGCGTCTAATAAGAATGTTCAGGGTGGTGGTTCTCTTGGAAATATCTCTAGGCCTTTTAATAAGGCTTCTGGCAATTCTTTGAAGTAGGAGACTAAACCTGCTAGTCAGACTAAGTCACTGCAACAAATCAGTAAAAACCCTAATTATAAGCCTAAAGTGCTTGTTAGAGGGTCCAACTCTAAAGATTCTCCAGGTATAATCTCTATGGAACCCATTCCTATCAGCAATTCTTTTCAAGTTTTAGTTGATGAGGATATGGTTCAGTGTAGTAAGGGTAGTGATATGAATTTAGAAGATGAGTTTTATAGTAATGTTTGGCCTGGGCTCAAACAAGAAGTAGATATCCTTATGGAGGCGGGTATTTATCCTTCTAAAGCTGTTAGGCTTGATTGGACAATTCATTAAATGGACTATTTTTATAAGAATTATCACAAATTCCATTTGGATCCTTCTTATGAGGATGATGATGTTGAATCAGAGGTGGATGGTATTGCTAGTAAAATGAAGCCTGAGTATGATATTGATGTTGCTATTGCTAAGGGTAATGGTGCAGCTCCTTCTTCCAATGTTTCTAATGGGGTTTAAAGCTTTTTCTTGGAACGTTAGGGGCTTGAACAATTCCCTAAACCAGGATCAGGTTATTGAATTACTTAGAGAAGACAGATATAGTCTTTGTGGGCTCTTGGAAACTCATGTGAAGAAGGAAAAGTTAGCGGGTATTTGTAGAAAAGTTCTGGGTAATTGGGAATGGGTGTCCAATAACTCTTGCTGTTTTGGTGGCACCAGAATTATTATTGGATGGAATCCAAACCATATTAATCTTATGGCCGTAGACCAAACTGATCAAGTCATTCTTTATTTTGGTGAGTCTTTAGATGGTAAAATGAGGTTCCACTGTTCTTTTATCTATGCCCATATCCACACAGTTGACAGAAGGAGCTTATGGAAGTCTTTACATAGTTATAGCAAGGCTGTGAAGGATGCTCATTGGGTCATCCTTGGTGATTTTAATGCTACTTTGGACCCTTCTGAGAAATCCACAGGTGGTTCAAGATCACTACTACTATTAGTGACTTTAGAAAGTGTGTTGCGGATATTGAAGTGGAAGATATTGCTATGAGTGGGTTCAATTTCACTTAGAATAAGAGACCTGGTAAGGTTGGGGGTCTTCTTAAGAAATTGGATAGGGTTATGGGAAATTCTGTTTTCATGTCTTCTTTCCCTTCGTCTCATGTTGTTTTTCTTCCATTTATGACTTCTGATCATACTCATGTTTCCTTTGTTATCCCTGATGCTCCTAAACCTAAACCTAAGCCTTTTAAATTCTAGAATTACCTTACTAACAAAGATGGGTTTTTAAAGACTATTAAGTCTGTCTGGGATGGTGAGATTGATGGTTATGCAATGTTTTCTCTGGTCTCTAAGTTAAAATTTCTTAAGAAACCTCTTAGGAAACTTAACTTTGAGCAAGGCAATCTTTTTGAGAATGTAAAGTTACTTAGGAAGGAATTGTCCAGTATTCAAGCAGCTTTAGTTGAAGATCCTCACTCCAGTGTTCTCAGTGAAAAGGAAGTAAAGTGCTTGAAAGCTTATAGAGCTGCTTTGAAGGATGAAGAATCTTTACTTAAGCAAAAATCCAAGAGTGTTTGGCTTAAAGAAGGGGATATGAACTCTAAATACTTCCATAATGTGGTGAAAGGGAGGCTTAACAGGGGAAGGATTTCTATTGTGGAAGATATGTATGGGGTCTCTCATTTTGGTGAAGAGGTTGGAAAATAGTTTGTCGCCCATTTTCAAAATGTTCTTGGAAGAAGTTCCTATGTTAAGCCATTGGAGGACCCTAAGTCGTTGTTTCACAATAAATTGTCTTTTATTGATGCTTTGTTCATGATAAGGGATGTCTCGGATGATGAGATCAAGAATGCTCTTTTTGATATTGATGGTAATAAGGCCCCGGGGCTTGATGGGTTTTCTTCTCAGTTTTTTAAAGCGGCCTGGAGTACTGTTGGAGGTGATTTATGCAAGGATGTCAAGGAGTTTTTTAAATCTGGCAAGCTTTTAAAAGAGGTAAATTCTACTATCATCTCTTTGGTTCCTAAACCTTAAACTCCTAGATTGGTTTCTGATTATAGACCCATTGCTTGCTGCAATGTGGTCTATAAGATCATTAGTAAAATTATTCTGGGTAGAGGTAGGATTAAATAACAACTTGCCTTGGGGATTAGTAATCCATAACCAATGTGCTTTATTCCGATAGGCTTATTAGTGAATAATAGCCTTTTATCCCAAGAATTAAAGAGAGCTATCATATTAATTAAGGTGGAGTTGCAAAGATGTGCTTTTAAAGTTGATATTCAAAAGGCGTATGATTCTGTTGAATGGAAGTTTTTAAAGAGTTGTTTAGTTAATTTTGGGTTTCACAAAGTTATGATTAATTAGATTATGAAATGTGTGTCTTCCACATCCTTCTCTATCAATGTAAATGGGGATTTACAGGGGTTTTTTAAGGGTAGTAGGGGGCTTAGGCAAGGTGATCCTCTGTCACCTTACCTTTTCACTCTTGTTATGGAAGTGCTTAACCTTTTGATTAAAAGCACAAATCTCCCTTACAAGGACTTAAAGTAACACGAAGTTCAAGACGGCTTATCAAGATTACTCACATTTGCTTTGCTGATGATTTGTTGTTATTCTGCCATGGAGATAGTAAATCAGTGACTGTTCTTAAGAAAGCTATTGATGAATTTGGTGAGGTTTCTGGTTTGCTTCCTAGTATTCCTAAAAGCACTGTGTTTTTTGGTAATGTTAATATTGCAACTAGGGAAAAGATCCTAAATGTTATGCCCTTAATGTTTGGAACCCTTCCTGTTCGATATCTTGGGTTCCCTAATATCTAAAGGCTGTTAGCAATGATTTCAGCCCCTTATTGAAATATTTAGAATAAGGATGGACTGTGGAAAAACAAAACCCTCTCTTTGTCTGAGGAGTTGCAACGATTTCCTCATTAATAGCTTCTATGCAAGGTTTTTATTGGGGCATACCAGTTCGATCCAACCGAGCTGCTATCTATAATGATGTTGAAAAGAATGATGAGGATGTTTTTGTGTGGAATTTGTTGGCTATTTTATCACAAAAGGGGAAAGACAAAAATCAAGTAGAGTGAGGTGTGTAAGCCTAGAGTGGAGGGAGGGCTTGGTATCAAGTCTTTAGAGACTTGGAACATTGCCTTAATTTCTGAACACATATGGAATTTGATTACTTTAAAAGATTCTCTATGGGTTAGTTGGGTTCATAAATACAAGCTTAAAGGTAGGAGCTTCTGGGATATTCCTAACAAGGGGGGTGCTTCTTAGAGTTGGAGGAAGATTCTCAAGGTTAGATGGATGGTTAGAGACCATATTGTTCATAGAATTGGTAATGGCTGCAATACGTCTCTTTGGTTTAATAAATGGCATCCTATCTGTCCATTGAGCAATTTTATTTCTAAAAGGAAGATTCATTATTCTGGTCTCTCTTTGAACACCAAGGTTACTGAAATGATTGATAAGGGATGTTGGTTATGGCCTAAGTATTTATCTAATAAGTTTGATGGTCTTCTTGCTATTGTTCCTCATCAGCTTGATTGTGAAAAGGCTGATACTATTTTGTAGAGGAATAATGTTGGAGAACATAAAAAGTTTTCTGTTTCTACTATTTGGAATGACATTGGGGAAAGTAATATGGTTGTTCCTTGGGCTAAGCTTGTTTGGTTCAGCCAATGCAATCCTAGACATTCATTTATGGTATGGTTGGCCATTCATGGTAGATCATTAAACCCAAGAATAAAATGAAAGCTTGGGAGAAGTCTGATAATTTGAAATGTATGTTCTGTAAGAAAGTTCAAGATAGTCATGATCATCTCTTAATTTGAGTTGTGAGTTCTCTGGTAAAAATTTAAGCTAGAATGAAATGTTTGGTGAAAATGGATTATGCCTCCTGTAATAGCATCTGGAATTCAAAGTTTTTTGCTTTCTAGACCTATCAACAATTCCATTTGGAGTGTTCTTCAAAGGCTTACTATTAGGGCTTATATTTATTTTGTTTGGCTTGAAAGAAATTTCAGGACTTTCTAGGGTAATGCTAGTAGTCTTGAAGATATTTGCACCTTGATTAAAGAATCTGTGAGGCTTAAGGTTATAGGGCTCAGGCTTAAGGATTCTTTTCAGGTTTCTAAAGCTGCTAAGCTTTGGGAGTTCCATGTGAAGAGAGGTATATGTAAGAATAAAGTTATGTTTTATGATGGAAGAAATCAGAACTAATGAGAGTTTTATGGAGGTTGGCAGCTGGTATAGGATGAGTCTTGGTTATTTATGGTCTAAAGGTCAGAATATGGGCATAAAGAAGGTCGATGCTATGAAGAATGCTGGTGGTGACTGTTTTGCTTTTGGCTGGAATGCTTTTTCTACAGATGTATTGAAGATTAAAAAGTATATCTATTTTTATCAGTTTCCTAATAGTTTTATGTATTTAGATAGAGAGTTATTTGATGTAGTGCTTCTTCTTGTTTTTTTCACAAAGCATGTTTTGGGTATGTCATTTGACTAAGACTTCAATGGGGTTGTCCATTGGAAGTTTTGTGTGTACAGTTTTGGTTGTTTTATAATATTTACCGGGGTATCGTCCCTTTTACCCCAAAAAAAAGTGAGAAAAACAGTGGGGAATAGTCTAGTATTTATAGGCCAGCTGAGCTGGATTATTGTCTAGGCAGTCCCCTTAAATAGGGGCTGGTCCTCTTAATTATTAAGGGGACCGCCCTTATAATTAAGGGGGCCAACCAGCCCAGACGCTCTCTTTTTTGTCTTTTCTGGGGAAGGTATTTTCTGAAACATTTCTAGCCGTTTTTAGGTATAAAATTTGAATTCAAAATATTTATTTCGAATAAAATATTTCTTTTAAATCCAAAAATGTTTTGTAATATTTATAAAAATGTTTGTGACATTTTTATAAAAAATGTAAGGTTAAATAAAAGTTCATTTGATCATAAAATGCATTAAGCATATGTTTATTGATACTTTTAAGTGATTAAATTTTCAAAATGAAAATTTACTACTAATTACTTGTTTACAAATAATTTTTCATTAATTGTTTTTACATTTTATGATTATCAAAACGTAGAGAGATCGAAAAAAAATATTAATAGTGTTTTTAGACATTATTTCTATCAACAATCTCTCCCTTTTTGATGATTACAAAATCTAAACTCATTAAATGTAAAATTATTTTTAAACAAGTATTTAGTGAGTTTTATTTCTATTTCTCCCCTTTTTTGTAGAATCAAAACGGCTTCGTCGATGAATATGTGAAAAGTCGACGGGATGAACGCTCCCCCTTGATGTGTACTCCCCCTCGTTCGAGAGCACCAAGGAATCGAGCTAATGATAACTTTTCTACAAAACAAGTGAGAAGAACAAGACAACTATCTCTAACATGTAGAAAATAGGAAAAATATTTAAACATGTTGATAATGCTTAACAAGTGTCAAGATATTTGTGTAAACTAACAATCACAAATATATATCAACTAGGCTTAACTTTTATGGATATGAAAAATTCAACCAACCAAAAAGAAAACAAGTGCATAAAAAA